>JAODAL010006317.1:0-134649 GCA_025379985.1 Phyllomedusa bahiana | reverse complement strand
GGATGATGGGAAAACCCCAGCGACCCGACAGAGCCCGAGGGACGGCTGCACAGTCAGCCCTGGGGTCCTAGAGTGGCCCCAGAGCTGTCTGTGTACTAAGCCAGTGACCAGGACACACTGTGGGCTGTCCTAATCACTGCCTGTGTAAGACTGACACCGATTATAATGTATTAGCATATATGAATATGCTAATACATTACTAAGTGTAAAAAAAAAATTAAAAAAAAAAAAATGTAAAACAGTTCTCCCTTCATGGAATTTTAAAAAAAAACATAAAAAAACATAAAAAGTGTAAAATAAATAAATAATAATAAAAAAAAATAATATTTAATAAAAAATAATTGTGCATAAATTACACACACAAAAAAAACTACACATATTAGGTTTCCACACGACTGTAATAACCTGTAGAATTAATCTAACAAGTTATTAAGTGTGAAATGTGAACGGTGTAAAAAAAAATGTAAAAAACAACAAAAAATGTAAAAATAAATAAATAAAAAATTCTGCAATTATTTATAAGTGAACTTAAACTATTCCCCCATAAAGTACAACTTGTCTCAAATAAAACGAGGCCTCATCCAACTGCGTCACCGAAAAAATAAAAAAGTTACAACTGTTGAAACGCAAGGAGGCAAAAACTAAAAAAAACATTCTGGTCATTACCTACTGTTCAGGCCTGGGAGTTAAGGGGTTAATCATAGGTGGTACAGGTGCTGGGACCCCCAATGATTGCTAAAATGAAGAGGCACATGCGCACAGCTGGGTGCTAAGCCTCTTTGCTTCTGATCAGCTCTGTGGTGTTTACATTCATACACAGTCTCATAGACTTCCTATGAATCCATATACCCCACAATTAGCTCTGAAATTTGAACAGAGTACAGTACAGAGGGACACAACACTCTAAAAGCTACTGCTTCTTCATATTAGCTGTAGGGGGATGTCTCAGCACCCAGACCCCCATCTACCAGAACTTCTGACACCACTATACCATGATACATGAAATCAATGCAATTGTACAGATCCATAAAATAAAGATAACATTTTATTTATGCTTCACAACACATGGTGCAAATAAGAAAAACAATAGGGGTGGCTAAATTGGAAACCCACACTTTTTTCTTCTACTGTCTTTGCAGCAGTCTGTGCTTTATGACAGCTGAAATGAATGTAGGCAGAAACCCTATGTACACATTGCAGTAAAATATTCACATAGACATTAGTTCATATTCTGTAAGTGACTTATTTGTGGATTGTGCTCTCTGCAATGGAGAGGGCAAAGTCTGTAGAAAAATTACAATGTGCAACTTTTGCCATAGATTCCTTGTAACTTTGCAGAAAAAAAACACATCAAACATATTCTGCAACATGTGAACCGAGCTCCGATGCAGTGCCGCCGCCAGTCCTGCTGTGCCTGCCGATGCTGTCACGAATAGGGATCATATGACACTACAGCCAATTACACAGGGGCGTAACTACCGGGGTAGCAGGGGTAGCAGTTGCTACGGGGCCCCTGCGCTTAGGGGGGCCCCGGGGCAGCTGCTACCGCATCCGCTACCCCGGTAATGCCGCTCCTCGGCCCGCCGGCAGTGAACTTAACAGTTCACTGAGGCGGGCGGGGAGCTGCGGGGCCCGGCGAATACTCCCTCTGAATGCCCGGGCCCTCCAGCCCGAGCGTTCAGGGGCAGCGCTGGCTGGAGATAGCAGAACGGAGCGCAGATCACTCCGCTCTGCCACTTCCCCTGCCGGGCCTCTGTGATCACGTGGACGCGCGCGGTGACGTCACATCACCGCGCCGCCCGCGCTGAGCGCAGAGGCTGCAGGGGAAGTAGCAGAGCGGAGCGAGCAGCGCATCGGGGGAGCGTGGACCGAGGTGAGTAAGGGATTTCTTATTTTACCTACCACATATGCCTGCCTATACCCCCCATATGCCTGCCTATACCCCCCATATGCCTGCCTATACCCCCCATATGCCTGCCTATTCCCCCATATGCCTGCCTATACCCCCATATGCCTGCCTATACCCCCCATATGCCTGCCTATACCCCCCATATGCCTGCCTATACCCCCCATATGCCTGCCTATACCCACCATATGCCTGCCTATACAGCCCCCTATATGCCTGCCTGCCTATACAGCCCCCTATATGCCTGCCTGCCTATACGCCCCCATATGCCTGCCTATACGCCCCCATATGCCTGCCTATACGCCCCCATATGCCTGCCTATACAGCCCCCATATGCCTGCCTATACAGCCCCCATATGCCTGCCTATACAGCCCCCACATGCCTGCCTTATACCCCCACAGGCCTGCCTGTATACCCCCACAAGCCTGCCTGTCTACTTATATGGGGCCCTTTTAGCTACCTAAACCCTACCTATATGGGCCCCTATAGCCCACCTAACCCCTGTCTACCTGTATGGCTCCCTTAGCTACCTAAACCCTGCCTGCCTATATGGCACTCTATTGGCTACCTAAACCTTGCCTATTTGGGGCTCCATATATCCTATCAAAAACCCTGCCTGCCTAAATGGACCCCATATAGCCAGGGGAGCAGGTGCTGGAAAAGTCAAGATTCTAGATATTTGTGTCTAAATCTGCAGGGACAAGTGGTCGGGGAGATGTCATCATGATGGCGGACTGGACGGATGCAGAACAAAAGAGAAAGCAACGACTGGTCAGAGAAACGTCACCTGTGAGTCACAAGATGTTTAACTGCACTGTAAAACACTTATATGTCGCAGAGCCTGTGTACACTGCTATCTACCACCATATGGTCACTGTAAGGCGGTAATATATGTCTGCAGAGCCTGGGTACACTGGTGTCTACCCCTATATGTCACTGTATGAGGTAATTATACAGTCTGCAGAGGCTGTGTACACTGGGATCTACCACTATATGGTCACTGTATGGCAGTAATATACAGTCTGCAGAGCCTGTTTACACTTGTATCTACCACTATATGGTCACTGTATGGAGGTAATATACAGTCTGCAGAGTTTGTATACACTGGTGTCTACCACTATTGGGGTAAAATAAAAGTCTGCAGAGCCTGTGTACACTGGGTGTCTACCACTATATGGTCACTGTATGGAGGTAATATACAGTCTGCAGAGCCTGTGTCACTGGTTTTCTACCACTATATGGTCACTATTATGGAGGTAATATACAGTCTGCAGAGCCTGTGTACACTGGTATATACCACTATATGGTCACTATATTATTATATATATTATTTTTAGACAGTATTGGTCTTTTAGACTGATCAGTAATAGTATGGGGTATTATTAAGTCACTATGGGGTGGTAATTTGTGGTCGTGTTAGGGCGGTATAATCAGGTCCTTATGGAATAGCATTATTGGTAATGTGGGTTTTCTTTAGTATAGGGGATTTGATTGGTAGCAGTATGATGGTGAGATGTATGGTGAGGTATTTGCCCCTTGTATTATCTACATTATCTAACAGCATGACCTGGTACATGGTCGTGGTCAGGGAGGTGGGCGAGGGGGGGGGGGGGGCATCCAAAAGTTTGATTTGGGGGGCCCAGGCTTCTCTAGTTACGCCCCTGCAATTACAGGCCTTAGTAGTCACATGACATTTATCCAGGAAGAGACTGCTGTGGCCTATGAAGATCTGCAGGGTCACATCAACCGGGAGCAGTGTGTGTGTGTGTGGGGGGGGGGGGGGGGGGTGCTGGAATAGAGAAAGTTTAAAAGGTGAGTTTTTTCCCCCTATTTTAGAATCTAGATGACAAGTGGAAAACCCCTTTAAGGTTTACATAAGTCGACTCATCAGTTCCGATTGAGTATGAATTTATACAGAAATGTATAAATCTGTTAACATCAGGTCCAGGAAATTTATTAAGCATTCAGAAATGAATAATATATGATAAAATATTACCTATGGCTGATCACCCACACTCGCTCTATTGAAAGTAAATATATTTGTGTGCCGAAAAAGTAAAAGCTGCAAAATGCTCAGTTTTCAGGGGGGTTTTGCACCTATAAATACAGAAATAGCCCTGATTAGTGTTATCCAGCATATAACACAGTCAGGATCCCCCTTCAATTCAGCATGCCCCATCTCTTGTGAGTACCCTCTGATGGTGAAACTTCTGTCCTTAGGGTGCAGAGCTGTACTTATAATGATACAGATTTTTTACTTTTTGCACAAGACCAGTGGTTGAATAGTGACAGTCAGTATTCTGATCTAGAATTAAATTAGGAGTGGTTGTGAATTCTTCCACTTTTTTTTTTAAATGCATCACTTACACCATGGGGCTTTCACAGGAAGCTTAGAAAGGGAGGGGACAAGTGCTTCCTAGACCACAAATTGGTTGTGTCCTTCAAATGTGTCACTACCCTGTTTCTCCGAAAATAAGACGTCTTATATTAAATTTTGCTCCTAAAGATGCACTGTGTCTTATTTTCAGGGGATGTCTTATTTTTCCATGAATAAATTATAGCGTGCTTTTACTAATTTTGTGTGTATATATATATCTTAAAGTTTTGAGTCACAAACCATAGGGTATATATATGTAAAGGAACATTTTTTGGCAGGCTGCAGTGACTTATCTCAAGGATGGCAAATGTAACATGCGGGAGACTTGTAGAACTAGAAGTTCCAGCATGCCCCATCAGCCATCCTTTGAGATGTGTGTGTCAGTATTATTGCTCTGTTGTCCCCCCCCACCACCCCTCACTGAATTGTACACTGTCTCCTCTCCTGGGATGTTCGGGACCTGTGGTGACATCACAGTCACATGACCTCCCTGCACAGGTCCTTCAACCCTCTGCTACAACAATATTGGGCCTGATTTAAAACTGTGTAACAGTAAGACTGTTTTATTTGCCCATGGCAACCAATCAAAGCTCAGCTTTTATTTTTGAAACAGCTGTGGAGAAATGAAAGCTATGGGCAAATAAAACAGTCTTACTGTTACACAGTTTTAAATCAGGCCCAATATTTTCCAGGGCCGTTTCTCGGGGGGAGCGGGGCTTGGGAACACCCGCCTCCATCCCTCCCACCTTTCTCTCTGCCCACCCTTAGGGACAACCCTGTGTATGGGGAGCTGAAGCAATGATTTCCGCTATGTCTTATTTTCGGGGGGTGCCTTATATTAGGGAATTCAACAAAATCTCTACTATGTCTTACTTTCGGGGGTGTCTTATTTTTTGAGGAAACACGGTAAGTGTACATTGGCATGCTCAGGTTACACAACCATCAATCCAATAGATCATAACAGCAATTCCCAGCCAAACCACAGCAGTATATGTCTAATTGTCTCTGCCTAGTTTAAATGGTATGTTTTTGTCTAGATATTTTGGCCCAGCTCTGTCTTCCATAATTTATCCTGTGTTTATTTGTGTAGCCATGAATCCCAGATATTCCCCTTGAAGTGTCTGCTTTGTGCAGAGCTCTTTGTAGCTCCACCCCATTTCGACACCGGGAATGCCCTAATGCTCAATTTGAACTCATCGTAGTTGAGTACAAGTTGCAGAGCTCCGGTCTGTGGACCATATTTCACGTGCCAGATTTCTAAGTGACAATTTAGAAGTGTCCCAGAAATGAGCCAGAAGTGAGCATAAGGGAGCTGGGACTCTCGCCTTTTTGTAAGTAGCTGCCACTTTTTGCATACTCCTTTATTTACCATGCTCGCTATTACTATCTACCTTGCAGCCATCTGCCTCCTATCTTACCACCCTATCTTGCCCTCAGACAATTTTATCCACATAAGCTCCTCTCTCCTTCCCTCACCTATGTACTCATCCCACACGCTATTTTCCCTTTTCAACCACCCCAAACCTCCAGCTCACATATTACTGCACAAACGCCGCTCATATTCATCACTGACCGATTGCTGTCACTTTCTTTCTCCTGCTTCTTGCTGCAGGGGACATTCTCTCCTAACCCCGGCCCCACCCTCCTTTACTGCGCATCCCACCTCCTCCTCTGCCTCCCATAGAAACCCTGCTAACCTGCTTGCTATTCGCTGTACGTCTTTTTCTGCCCCTTTAAAGTGTGCTCTATTGAACGCCCGATCCGTCTGCAACAAACTCACTGCTGTTCATGACCTTTTTCTCTCCAACTCCCTCAACCTGCTGGCCCTCACAGAAACATGGCTCAAGCCATCTGACACCGCTTCCCTTGCCGCTCTCACCTATGGCGGCCTACACTTCACCCACACCCCCAGACCTGAGAACAGGTTGGGCGGAGGAGTCGGCATACTTCTCTCTCCACATTGCACTTATCAGGTCCTTCCTCCTGTACCCTCCCTCACTTTCCCTTCCTTTGAGGTCCACACCCTCAGACTCTTTTGGCCATTTTCCCTCAGAGTAGCGGTTGTGTACAGACCCACCGGCTCACCCCACCAGTTTCTGGATCATTTTGCTGCCTGCCTCCCTCACTTCCCTCACTTCCTCTCTACTGAAATACCCACTCTTATCATGGGTGATTTCAACATCCCCATTGATGACCCCATATCTGCTTCTGCCTCTCAGTTTCTTTCACTAACCTCTTCTCTTGGCCTCTCGCAGTTTACTGACTCTCCAACCCACAAGGATGGGAACTCTCTGGATTTGGTCTTCTGTCATCTTTCCTCAATTTCTAAATTCACTAATTCTCCTTATGCTCTCTCTGACCACAATCTTATCTCCTTCATTATCACTAATTCTCAGCCTTCTTGGACAAACCTGCTCATCCACATTCCGAAATATCCCCTTTCCCTTAATATTCAGGAACTCACAGGGCACCATACAGTCCTCACTGCCCCCAATCTTCTCCCCTCTCCTGTCCTGACCAGGCTGTCAAACATTACAATGAAACTCTCACAACCACCCTGGACATGTTGGCACCCCTCAGACACCGCACCACCAGAGTCCGACGCCGGCAGCCTTGGCACACACCTCAGACTCGCCATCTGCAGCAATGTTCCAGATGTGCTGAGTGGCTGTGGAGAAAGTCAAAGCTACCTGCAGACTTTCTCCCCTACAAATTCATGCTCAGGACTTACCACTCTGCCCTGCATTGTGCCAAACAAAAATATTTCACCTCCCTCATCTCAACACTACACAACAACCCAAAACGCCTCTCTGACACCTTCCACTCCCTCTTAAGGCCTAGAGCTCAGGCCCCAGTTACTGACCTCTGTGCTGAAGACCTGGCCACTCACTTCAAAGAGAAATTTGAAAATATCCAGCTAAACATATCTCAGTCCCCAAAATAATACCCCTCCCATCCCTCCGCACGTCCTCTAATCTACTCTCAGCCCTTGACCCGACGACAGAGGAAGAAGTGTCCAGGCTTCGCCCCACCACCTGCTCTACTGACCCCATTCCCTTCCACCTTCTCCAGTCTATTTCTCCAGCGGGCCTCTCTCATCTTACTGCAATCTGTAACCTCTCTCTCTCTCCACTAGGATCTTTCCATCTTCCTTCAAACAGGCCATCATAACCCCTTTACTAAAAAAGTCCTCTCTGGACCCGTCCTGTGCTGCTTACTACCGACAGTCTCTAAACCTGCCTTCATTCCAAAATCCCGGAACGCTTTGGTCTACTCTCCCTACTTTCTACTAACTCTCTTCTTGACCGTCGGCAATCAGGTTTCCGCACCCTACACTCCACGGACACTGCCTTAGTTAAAGTCTCAAAAAGACCTCCCGAACAGCAAAACTCGGGTAACTACTCCTTGCTGCTTCTCTTGGATCTCTCTGCAGCGTTTGACACTGGGATCACCACCTTCTCCTCGCCTGCTCAGCGTCATTGGCCTCCAGGACAAAGCTCTCGCTTGGTTCTCATCTTACCTGTTGATCGCTCCTTCAGTGTCTCATTTTTGGGTTCTACCTCCTCCCTCTCCTCTTGCCCGTTGGAGTTCCTCAGGGATCAGTTCTAGGTCCTCTCCTCTTTTCATTGTACACAGCCCCCATTGGACAAACCATCAGTTGATTTGGCTTTCAGTACCATTTCTATGCTGATGACACCCAATTATACACCTCTCCCCATGAATCACTCCTGCCCTGCTATAAAACACCAGTGACTATCTGTCCACTGTCTCTTACTTCATGTCCTCCCTCTATCTTAATCTAAACCTCACTAAAACTGAACTTCTTGTCTTTCCACCATCGACTAACCGACCCCACCCTGCTCTTTCTGTTTCTTATGTGGTACCACCCTTTCTCCTAGCCAGCAGGCCCGCATGTCTGGGGGTTATATTAGATTCTGATCTGACCTTCACCCCATATATCCAAAACCCTTGCCCGCTCCTGTCACCTGCACCTCAAGAAACATCTCCGAATCCGTCCGTTTCTCACCGTGGAAACAACTCAAACTCTCATTGTTGCTCTTATTCATTCTCGTCTTGACTACTGTAACTCCTTGCTTATCTGTCTCCCTCTGTCCTGAATGCAGTAGCCAGGCTTGTCTTTCGCTATACTGATGCCTCTACCCTGTGTCAGTCACTGCACTGGTTGCCTATCCAGTACAGGATACAGTATAAACTCAGCACCCTCACTCATAAAGCTCTCCACAACGCTGCCCCCCCCTACATCTCCTCCATCGTCTCTGTCTACCACCCCACCGCTCTCCCCCGCTCTGCTGCTGATATTAGGTTACATTCATCAATCATCTGAACCTCCCATGCCCGTCTCCAAGATTCACACGTGGGTGCAACCCCAAATTTTCTGGGGAAATTTCTAAATGTGGGCGATCAGGCACATTCACAACTCTCACAGTTTTAAGAGGGCCTGGAAATACATCTTCTTGGTCTGGGCCCCCCAAGATCCCTAACTGCTGTCACACCAAATTTTTCACTCCTACACTTGGGCACTCAATGGCACTTATCTGTATATAGTTTTACAGTCTGGGTGGCAGGTTCATCCATTTTTTTATGTTAAACACCCCCCCTATTTATGAAAAGGCTGGCCATTGTAAACTTGGCACTTCTTACCGTATGTTTCACCCATACACCCTAATAGATTGTAAGCTCTCACAAGCAGGGCCCTCACACCTTGTCTCATCTGTAAGTACTTTTAATGTTTAATGTCTGTAAGTTTACCCTTGAATTTGTAAAGTGCTGCGGAATATGTTGGCGCTATATAAATAAATATTATTATTATACCAAAAAAGTCCCAGCCTCCTAAAACATAACTTTTAATAAGAAATATAAAATACGTAACAAATAGACGCACGCTGATAGGGACTCAATCCCAATACAATAGACAGGTATGCATGTTTACCTGTCTATTTTTGGACCACATTTTTGGATTTTGCATATTGATACCAACTAAAGGGCATCCTGTCCAATATAATAACATGCACGATCCAACCTTTGACCTTCGTTGAGTAAGTTGGATAGGGGCTTGGATACTTTTCTTAAATGATTTAGTAGATATAGATACAATATTAATGCAGATGAGTAATCGATCTTTGGATTTATCCTGATTGCAGTATCTGCAGTCGAAAACGATCCTAATATGAGTTGGCAATAGCCCAATATGGGATTTTGACTTCCTTTTGGATCAATATTGTAGAATAATAGGTTGGTCTTGATGGACCTGTGTCTGTTTTCAACCTTATCAACTCCTTAACTATATCAGGAACAAATATAAGCAAATAAGAGTGTGTAAAACTTATTTTATCCGAATGCCACATAATCATTATGGTTTCCTTCAAAGGGCTGTGGTGTATCAAGTAGTCACTGAGAGGCTAAGATATCCTTTAAGAGTGTACAGGGAAATTCAAAAGTCCCAGAACACCAATTTAGTTCAGAAACGAAAGACTAAATTACATAAAAAAGATACCTCCCCCTAAAGTAATGGGTGAGGTGGCCTATCTTTTAAGCTATGTCCGGAACATGGCCGCCATCTTGAAAGCTGCTATATTGGATCAAGGGCAAGTTTTTGCAATGGGAAGGTGGTCATGTAGCATATCAAGGAAGATTAGAATTGTCTCAGAAATTGGTTGCCACAATCAGATTTGCAATATCTCTTGCAGTTTAAAAGTTATCAACACAGAAAGTTGCAACAATAACAACAGCTATTTGACTTGTTCAGTGTGTTGTCACTGGTGCTGAAGGCACTAGATCAAATTGTTATGCAACAGCATAAGAACTTTCTATGTTGGACCCATAGGCCTTTATGGTGGCTTTCAAGATCGCAGCCATGTTCCGGACATTGCCTAAAAGATAGGCCCCTCACCCACTACTTGGCGGTGTATTCAGATAGGTCATTTTCTCTTTTGTTTCTGAAATAAAAGGGTGTCCACCAGCTCTGAGCACCCTACCTTGGAGCGTGGCTGTGGTGTATGGGTAGGGCTGTCAGCGTTGTCCCCCATTGTGGAGGTGCGTGCCTTTGGGGAAGTGGAGAGCTGGTCCTTCTGTGTCCAGACTTTGTCCATCCCTCCTTGCAGTGTCTAAGCTCTTGCACGTTACATAAAATAATGTGGCTGGCCAAATTTATCCTGCGGCCCTTGAGTTTGACAAATGTGACCTACAGCATTGCCTCATGCATGCATCAATGCTGGATTACAAACACCTAGTCATGTAGTATAGAATTCTATGGTGCAATATGTAGGACTTGTTTAATGTGGATCCTCTACAGAGCCATAAGCTCTAACTGCAAGCAAAATCAGATTCAGTCAGATCATGACAATGTTTTACATGGATTCTTTCCCTGTAACCAGGGGCCACCGTCAGAAATTTTGGGGTCCCCATACAGCTGGAGCGTCTGCCGCCGAGCACCAGTCTATAATGAGAAATAAGGGGGCCTGCTTGCAGCGGGCCCCCTTATTTCACCGGGCCCCATACAGGAGTACCCTCTGTATTTGCGGTGGCTCTGTCTGTAACATAAAAAAGGTGAAGTTTTGGAGGAGTCCATCTGGTACACAGGTCACTGCCCAGAAAAGCTCAGGGTCAACCTCACGTTCACCCCCGAGAGTAAGCCATTTGTCTACAACTGCAGACAACGCAGCAGAGGTACAGCTGCTGCGCCAGCATGTTCTGTCCATCAGAAAACACTTTGCTGTGTATACATAAATGAGGATAGAGATTTATGCACAGTGCACAGAATATGCAGGTGTGAAATACTCCATCCATCTGTTTAAGTAACTATCTACCCCAAATAGATTTTACATTCGAAGTGAATAAATTAACCCTATATTTCTGTGATGGTTTTCATTTGAAACTCACAAGTGACCATCTGGAGGATCCAGCATCAACAGAATATTGCCCCAAATCAGATCTCAAAGAGAAACTGTCGGCAGGTGTGAGCCCTCAAAACTGCTAACACTACTCTGTAGGGGATAAAAAGTGGAGCACAAATGTACCCGAGGTTATGATCTTGCAATTTGCATGACTGAGAAAAACATGTTTGAACGTTCTGGCTGCCACTCTCACAGGTGTCGAGGAGGCGGGGCTTTCTTGTTAAGTGTCCAGTGCTTTCAGCATTGAGTACTTCCCCAGCCCCTCTCTCAGCTCTAAGTGAGCCCAATGAGGAGACTGTGAGAGCTGTCACTCAGAGAGTATTGCTGGTTACAGTTTGATCCTCATTTTGCTCAGGGTACTGTTCATTTAAAAGTTATCAGTGTAATATCAGAGGTGAAGGCGTCACAGCAAACAACCGGGTTCTTTAGAAAGATTTATTTAAGTTTACAGATTTGTAACTTTATTCGAGAAAAGCTAATATTCATAACCAAAATCATAAGTTATCAGTCCTTTGCCTCTCTTCCTTCTGTGCCTTTGGTGGCACACCTGTAGGATGGGAGGGTCACTCTTCATCCACACGTAGCCTCTCCGAATTGTACTGGCTTCTACTTGTCGCCGATGCTCATATCTACCGCTGTCTCTCTCTCTCTGAATGACTCTGAACCATTTTCTTGACATACAGTGCCTTGTGAAAGTATTCAGCCCCCTTGAACTTTTCAACCTTTTGCCACATTTCAGGCTTCAAACATAAAGATATAAAATTGTAATTTTTTTGTGAAGAATCAACAACAAGTGGGACACAATTGTGAAGTGGAACGAAATTTATTGGATATTTTAAACTTTTGTAAAAAATAAAAAACTGAAAAGTGGGGTGTGCAAAATTATTCAGCCCCTTTACTTTCAGTGCAGCAAACTCACTCCAGAAGTTCAGTGAGGATCTCTGAATGATCCAATTTTGTCCTAAATGACTGATGATGATAAATATAATCCACCTGTGTGTAATCAAGTCTCCGTATAAATGCACCTGCTCTGTGATAGTCTCAGGGTTCTGTTTAAAGCGCAGAGAGCATCATGAAGACCAAGAAACACACCAGGCAGGTCCGTGATACTGTTGTGGAGAAGTTTAAAGCTGGATTTGGATACGAAAAAATTTCCCAAACTTTAACCATCCCAAGGAGCACTGTGCAAGCGATCATATTGAAATGGAAGGAGTATCCGACCACTGCAAGTCTACCAAGACCCGGCCGTCCCTCTAAACTTTCATCTCAAACAAGGAGAAGACTGATCAGAGATGTAGCCAAGAGGCCCATGATCACTCTGGATGAACTGCAGAGATCTGGTGGGAGAGTCTGTCCATAGGACAACAATCAGTCGTACACTGCACAAATCTGGCCTTTATGGAAGATCGGCAAGAAGAAGCCATTTCTCAAAGATATCCATAAAAAGTCTTGTTTAACATTTGCCACAAGCCACCTGGGAGACACCAAACATGTGGAAGAAGGGGCTCTGCTCAGATTAAACCAAAATCAAACTTTTTGGTCACAATGCAAAACAATATGTTTGGCGTAAAAGCAACACATCTCATCCCCTGAACCACACCATCCCACTGTCACACATGGTGGGGCAGCATCATGGTTTGGGCTTTTCTTCAGCGGGGACAGGGAAGATGGTTAAAATTGATGGGAGATGGATGGAGCCAAATACAGGACCAATTTCTGGAAGAAAACCTGTTGGAGTCCCTGCAAAAGACCTGAGACTGGACGGAGATTTATCTTCCACAAGACAATGATCCCAACATAAAGCAAAATCTACATGGAAGGTTCACAAATAACTGTGTCTCAGGTGTTAGAATGGCAAGTCACAGTCAGAACCTGAATCCAATCGAGAATCTGTGGAATAGAGCTGAAAATGCTGTTCACAAACGCTCTCCATCCAACCTCACTGAGCTCCAGCTGCTCACAAACGCTCTCCATCCAACCTCACTGAGCTCCAGCTGTTCACAAACGCTCTCCATCCAACCTCACTGAGCTCCAGCTTTTCACAAACGCTCTCCATCCCCCCTCACCGAGCGCCCGCTGCTCACCAACCCTCTCCATCCAACCTCACTGAGCTCCAGCTGCTCACAAACGCTCTCCATCCAACCTCACTGAGCTCCAGCTGTTCACAAACGCTCTCCATCCAAACTCACTGAGCTCCAGCTTTTCACAAACGCTCTCCATCCAACCTCACTGACTTCCAGCTGCTCACAAACGCTCTCCATCCAACCTCACTGAGTTCCAGCTGTTCCCAAACGCTCTCCATCCAAACTCACTGAGCTCCAGCTGTTCACAAACGCTCTCCATCCAACCTCACTGAGCTCCAGCTGTTCACAAACGCTCTCCATCCAACCTCACTGACCTCCAGCTGCTCACAAACGCTCCCCATCCAACCTCACTGAGTTCCAGCTGTTCACAAACGCTCTCCATCCAACCTCACTGAGCTCCAGCTGTGCGCCAAGGAAGAACGGGCAAGAATTTCAGTCTCTCGATGTGTAATTGCAGCAAAAGGTGGGGCTACAAAGTATTAACTTAAGGGGGCCGAATAATTTTGCACGCCCCACTTTTCAGTTTTTTATTTTTTATAAAAGTTTAAAATATCCAATAAATTTCATTCCATTTCACTTTTGTGTCCCACTTGTTGTTGATTCTTCACAAAAAAAATACAATTTTATATCTTTATGTTTGAAGCCTGAAATGTGGCAAAAGGTGGAAAAGATCAAGGGGGCCAAATTCTTTCGCAAGGCACTGTATCTTGCTATCTGCGACACCTGCTTCACTCGATTCGTCTTGTCTTCTCTCTAATTCTCTCTTTAGACTGACATCTCCCGCAAAACTTCACTGGGTTTTTCTCTTCCTGTGTATTTTCTTAGTGCTCTGCTGCCACCTGCTGTCAGAATAGTGAATTGCCAGATCCAACCTTATCTGCCTGACTTGGGTGCCTAAAGATACAGTCAGTGGTCAACCCTACATTTTCATTGAGTCATTTGTCATCACATTTGTCATCACTAAATAAGCCGTGCTGCTGCCTAGGTCCAACTTAATGGGAAGGCTATGTCCCCTAACTGGTGAAAAACCATCACGTCTGTGGCTTATTCAGGGTGGCCCATAACTACTATATCGTTGCATGTTAAAGGGGTTTTCTCATTACAATAATTAGCTTTCAACGTGTTTGGAACAGTAAATGAAGACTTCTTATAAATACATTGCTCTTTTGATATTGCTCTGGTAAGGAGAGAAGAGAGATTTTATCTGCTCTGAGTGCACACAAGTGTCTCTAAGTTACCCTCCATATCTCCCTTCCTGATTAGAGGGAGAGCAGAGAGTGACATCACCATGGTCCTCAGAGAACAGTCTTTATCTCCAACAAGATTAACCCTTAACCTTTGAAAATCAATTGTTTTCACTCTTTGAAGATCTGTAGCTTTGTTGGAATTAAAAAAATTATTAAAAAGTTATAGGTGTCTAAAAGTGGTACCAATAAGAACCACATTTTATGCGGCAAAAAACAAACCCTAAAACAAGCCCATAGAAGGAAAAATAAACAGTTATTCATTTCAGAAAACGGTGCTGCAAAGCAAATCCAAGTAAAATTTAAAAAAAAACATTGGGATTGTACTAACCTGTAGAGTAATATAATGTCATTTATACGGCAACTCTAAAAAAGATGGCACAATTGTGGTTTTTTCCCATTTCACCAAACTGGGGCAGACACAGATGGAGGAGCCTTACATCAGGTCAGGAACAAGGATTTGCATTTGTCCCAGGAGGTGGAGGGGGCTCCATTTGCCCTATTTGGGCCACATGCTATGCAACTTGCTCTTTTTGGTAACCCTACATTTTGCTACCTTTCTTTGGGGTCCACAAGGTCTTCCTTATGGCTCATTGCAGGTAACCTGTTTTGCCTAATACATGTGTCCCAGGGCAATTGCTGAAACACCAGTAATAGACACGTGACATTGCAGAAAGAAATTGTATGTTGTGCTTTACTAGCGCCTAAATTGTGATGGCTGCTGCTTTTTCGTTGGAATTGCTTTACTAGCTCCTAAATTGTCATGGCTGCTGCTTTTTCGGTGGATTTGCAACATTTTCTGTATATAAAGTTCCTTTAAAGGGGTGTTCTCACCATGTTGTTTCACAGAGCCTGCTCTTCACAGCCAGCTTCAGACTCACACTTCCTGGTCAGGCTGTGGGTGCTGTTCTACAGCAGTGACTGGCATATCAAATCTGCTATTCCTAGCTGAGCCTGTTACAATGAAATTAATGCAGGAGGTTTGTAAATTGTAGTGCTAGAGCTCTAAGGGTTCAAACTTGCCATTAATTTAGGTAAACATTCTCCTGTGCTAGGGAGTCACTCATCATGGTCAGAGGCAGCTTGTGGAGCAATCATATATGAGAGAGAGCAGAGAGAGGTGGTCAGTAACCTGGAGAAACTTGTGTACATTAACAGTAGATGAAACACCCTCTTTCTTCTAAACAAAGCAAAATCAGAACAGCAATGTATTTGGTAACAGTCTTGATTTACCTTTGCTTTCATGTTTAGAGCTAATCATTGTGGTGAGAAAACTGCTTTAACATTACCAACGGGTCAAGCAGTGTTAGAAACACATGGTTCCTTGCCCATAAGTTGTATCTGGTATTGCAGCTCAGCTCCATTCAAGTGAATAGGGTTGAGCTGCAATACCAGAGACAACCTGAGGACAGATGTGGTGCTGTTTTTAGAAAAAAAACAACAACAACAGATGCCTAATGTACAGTATGACAGTAGCTATGTATATTGCTTTTCTCTGCTGTGCAGCCTCTCCTCATCCATATCATACTGCAGATATTACAATGACAATGTAATGTCATTACTAACATAGACCGTGAGGCCTGACCCAGACTGTTAATCCGTAATGCAAACTGTGCCTATCTTGACATTTAAATCAGCTCCTGAGACTGATCACATTGAGAAGAAAATCCTTGTCGAGTGAAATCCTTTGCTGTTGGAAAGCGCAGAATTTCACAAGCCATTTTTAATAGATCAGGCAAAGAAGTGTGATCATCTTATTAGCATGAGGCTTAATCTGCTGGTAAACACTCACATTCTGAATAGAAAACTCATTTAAATATTTGTGCATATCTGTGTTTGCAGGGCCCTGAGGATCCGATCATCACAGCATTTCTAACTTTTATGTATTAATATTAATGGAATTTTCCAGCTACTTGTTATTAAAGTTTATATTTAAAAAAAATTCTATAACTTTCCAATATATTTTGCTTGTCAATATTTACAAGATGTCTGCTATCTGTCAGTGAATGGAACACTCTAGCTAATATCCCCGGGCTGAAAAAAGTACAGGCCTAATAGTTTGTTACACTGTACCCAATGTGAGCAATCTTCTAGGTACCTAAGGCTATGTCCACACAGCACTGGATTTTAATGCAGGAGGTTTGTAAACTGTAGTACACAAGGCTATAGAGCTTTAAGGGTTAAAACTTGTCATTAAAGGGGTTGTCTCACTATATCACTTCATCTTACTTAAAGGGGTTGTAACATTACATTAAATGGTCTTCAGAATAAGGGGACAGTGAAAACAAGCAACTTTGCAATTGGAAGTCATTAGCAGAGCTGTCTTGTTTTCACAGTATTCTTGATCTTCATTTTCTGTAAACACTGTTCCCCAGTGCAGGTCGGATTTCACCTCCTTTCATTTCATTGGCTGCCGGCTCTACTAATGTACATTCTGTCTGGCCCCCGGTCATATTCACGGGAGCGTGCATTCCTGCCTCCCTCACTCAGAATAAGGGGCCGGCAGCATTTCACTCAGCACAGCCAGCAGCTCCACAGTAACACTGCAGCTGCTTCTGCTATCAGAAAACAACAGAATTGTGCTCGGTGCTTAATGCTCCTGCGTATAAACATAGAAGGGAGACAGATCTGTGCTGCTCTGGATGAGTTCAAAGAAGACTGGATTCAACTGTAACAAACCTCCAGCTGTGAGAGGAAAAGAGATCCGTGCTCTGAGTTCATAGAAGACTGTCTACACTGGATGCAGGGCTGTGCTATGTAAACAAACAGCTCTTACAAAAAAAGACTTCATAGGGAGAGGACATACACAGTGACATGTGGACTCAGACAGAGAGGGAGGGGAAGAGCAAGGATGTGCTATCCCCTCCCACTGATCTCAAACAAACACACTGACTCGGGAGCGAGCACGAACAGTGATGGGGGTGATGATGTCACCCCCTTCAGTTAAGAAACACCCAGCTCAGAGGGGAAGAAACACCCCTGGATTTGAGGACCTGAGAAACTAAAAGTACAATGAAACAGACGAACTGATGAAGCGATAAATCCCCTTTAAGGCCTGTTTTCTCAGTTTCGTTTTTTAATTCAGGGGCATGTTTACTGGCTTTGTTAGATTCAACTTTCTACGACTGGCCTGCAGTGATAAGCTGCTGAGAACACCAGGTCTGTAGTTATAGCAACCAGTGCTGGCAGCCTGTCAGGGGAAATCAAACAGGTCTGTAGCTACAGCGACCTGAGGAGCTGATGCAGCCCATACAAGAGGGGATATCTAGGAATACGTAGGACACTGTTAATGGACACATATATCAATGTGACTTGTTTTTGCAAAATCTTTAACCTAAAAAGCAATTCTTGTAGTGAGATAACCCCTTTAAGTTAGGTAAACATTCTCCTGTGCTAGAGAGTCAGAGTCAGATATGAGAGAGAGCAGCGAGAGGTGGTCAGTAACCTAGAGAAACTTGTGTACATTAGCAGTAGATAAAATCCCCTCTTTCTCCTAAACAAAGCAAAATCAGAACAGCAATGTATTTGGCAATAGTCTTTATTTACCTTTGTGTACATGTTTAGAGCTAATCATTGTGGTGAGAAAACTGCTTTAACATTAACATTTCAGCGGATTCAGTATTCTGAATGTGCCGAAAATCCGACTGTACCCAGCGCTGTGTAGATCCCAATAGAAAAACCATCCAGTAGTCCACATAGCATGTTTTTTTTTAGTTAGTGTCTTCTAAACCGCCCGGAATCTGGCAGTATATAGAACAGGTTGTATATTCTGCCGGGGTCTCGTCTGATTCCTGTGCGGCCCGTGTACTGGGCCACTGGAAATCCGAATAAAAGTGAAAAAAAATTGGCGGTGTCGCGCGTCGAACTTAAAATACCGTCAGAATTTTAAGTTAACTGTGTAGACATAGCATAAGGGTCTATGTACTATACAACCTCCAAGTTGTACATAGCCATTATACAAAGTCTGTAGAAGTGTATAGGCCCTTCCTGTACCCCCATATGCTTTTGATTCCATACAGAGACAATGTATTTTTTGTCAGATCCATTTTAAATCTGACCAACAAAATTAATCCCACGTGGGGTATGAATAAGCATAAGACTGTGGATGATTCCTTAGATGGAGCATGGTACTGGGAGCAGACAAGGGCTGCATGGCTGTATACTTGCCAACTCCTCCGAAACATTCAGAAGACTCCTGGAAAATAGTGACATCAAATTGATTAAGTGATCGTAAAGTGTAGTCCTAAAGTGGGATAAAATAAGTAAACAAAAAAGTAAAAATAAAAATTTTAAACATAAAAAATTTAAAAAACAAAGCACGCTATGGTGATATATGTTTTGTACTATGTACTTTGCACAAAACCCTCTGTTCCCCCAATAAAAATTGTTTCCCAATCTAGATTTGTCAACTCTCCGTCCAGAGAGAACCAGCAAGTCTGGTGCCAGGGTAAAGTATCACGAGATTCTGCTCTGACGTCACTGGACACAGGGGCCTTTGTGCACTTGAGTTTCATAAGGGGTGAGGGTTTAGAACCTGTGCCACCTTCTTGCCTGACACCCTGCCTCAGAGGGATGCTGACTGTTATGGCGTTCCCCATCTTTCCTGGACAATGGATAGACCATGTAGTGTTCAGAAAAGCTGGGTGACCCCCAGTGATGGACTGGGGGTGCTTAGGGCCCACAGGTGGAGTTGATTCTAGGGGCCTACTAGTTGAACTGTTTTGGGGCCCATCAGTGTATTTTATTTTTGGGGCCCAGAATACAGCCACTATAAATGATTGTACATGCCTCATATACTCTGCATCTTGCTTTTTGGCTCTCTTTCTCTGCTTTTTTGCCTCTTCTGAGAATGTATAACCAGTTGAAAAACAACTCATCTCCCATGCTCAGGCCACGGGGGTTTCCCTTTTCCCCTGTGGCCAGTCGAGCCTGGACAGGAATGAAACTATCAGCTTTCTCCAGACCTTTACACAGTAAGAGAAATGCGACTTGTGTAAAAGGAAGTGAAATGTAAATAGGGCTTGTGCTTTTTGCAAATTCTGGGGTGTTGCACAGAACGCTCAAAATCTTCCTGAAAGACACTTTCAAAAGTTGTCATATGTTCTATACTAGCACTATGAGTGAAATGACTTGTGTGGAGCAATCTTGTCATACTTGCCAATCCCTCTGAAATGTCTGAAAGTTTCTACTAAAAGGGGAGTCCTCCTGAACCCCTGGAAGAGGTGATAAGTTGTCCGGGTGCCGTACATCTATATTGCTCTATATTGCTCGGGTGGTGCTGGCTCTGAAGATCTGCAGCGGGCTGTAATGTACAGCCAGGATCAGAAGTCATTTAACCATCTAGATGCCGCGATCAATAGCGGCTGCAGCATCTAGATGACAGCATCATCACTGGAACAGAACTGAAAGGGGAGGCAAGTTTTTTATTTTATTACCACATTTTAGTTTAAAAAAAGAAACAAAACTGGACAATCTCTTTAAGGTTGTTCATTGTATAAGTCATATACAGTTTTACGACATTGAGGGTGGAACTAAAACCCGTTTGGACTAACAGTGGCATTCTTTTTTCTTTGTTTTATCGTTATTTTTTTTTTTTAAAATTATACATTATGCCCCTCCCCCCATATCGCTATTAAAGACCTTAACGATAAATTTAGATTTTTTTCTATTGCTAACATCACCTGTCACTTTAGCTAATATATTATATTTAGTAACATGGGGAATACAGCCGTCTGAGATGGACGGCAGAGCTGAGATAAGTCTGCTAAGACCCAGCAGCTCCTGCAGTTACCTGGAAAAACTTTTTCATGGTGTGTTTCCTGCATTTTACTTTGCAAAAATTCCCTTTTTACCGATGTTAAATGAAGGTTTATAGGAAATGATAAAACAAACTGGGGCAGATTTTTTTTATATTATCTAAAACTAACACAGCATAAACTTAGAATTGACAATCAAAAATTTACCAAATATATGTGTAACTTTTATCAGTTAAGTTAGTTGGTGCCAACAATTTTTTTGATCCATGTTGTTAAGTCTCCTCCTGTGACAAAGTCCCACCCATTTCATCAAACCTGACCTCTTTTGTATGATGCAGTGAAGATGTGTCTTTAAACTGTCTAAAACACATAATAATACTTTTAGAGATTGCAAAGAGGGACACATCAGGCCACACCTCTAACCATACCTAAACATGACATCACATCAGGCCACGCCTCTGAACACACCGAAACAAATGTCATCACACTAGGACACGTCTGTAACCATGCCCCACCTAATAGAATAATGCCCCTCTCCCTCCAGCAGACCAGCCAACAAAACAGGAGTGCTACTTGGGTCTATAAATATTATATATTAATATATATTTATCTAAAGTAATGTATTGTATATACAGAAATCCATACAAATAGCTGTAAGACAATGTTATGTGGATGATACCTCTAATAATAGGTATAATAGTCATACATTGACCACATAATACCACTATGCGGGAGCAAATATCACTGTACTGTTACTGACTAAACCAAGACCTATAATATCAATGACACCACTAAACACCACCACATATCACCTCCACATAGTGACTGAATAATACCTCCATACCAGGACCACATATCACCACCACATAGTGACTGAATAACACCACAACACAATGAGCACATATCACCACCACATAGTGACCAAATAATACCACCATACTTTTCCTGAATATAAACCGTTACAATATTACCAATATTCCTTCCATACTGTGACCATATTGGGGTAGATACCAGTTGTTGGTGCTCTGCAGACATATTACTGCTATATAGTGGTAGATACCAGTTGAACACAGCCTCTGCAGACTGTATAGACTGTTTATTACTGCCATATAGTGACCATATGGGAGTAGATACCAGTTGTTAGTGTTCTGCAGACATATATTACTGCCATATAGTTGTAGATACAGTTGTACACAGGCTCTGCAGACTGTATATTACCGCCATACAGGGACCATATAGGGGTAGATACCAGTTGTAAACAGGTGCACCGCAGACATATGAGTGATAATAGTGCAGTTACCTTTAGTGACTCACATGTGATGTCTTCTCTGATGGGAGTCGTTCTCTTTCCCTTTCTCCATCCACTTCAGACTGTGATGATGACTTCTCCCTACCATGCCACGTTACCGCAGAATTAACCACACAAACATCTGAGACTCCTCAATTTTCAAGCTCCCCCTAACCATTCCCTTCTCTGTACAAACTCCCAATGGGGTGGTAGGTGGAGTAAGGATGTATGGGGCAGTGTGAGGGGGTTACAGAGTGTTAGGTGAGGGTTGTATTTTGTGTTGTCACTAGGCCACTGGGGTGAGAGGGAAGGTTCAGCTTACAGGCAAAATCTCCTGAGGGAAGACAGAGTACCAACCTTTTGGAGACTGTGGTGTAGCTGTGGCCTGTACTCCTTCCCGTGCACCATCAGATGATCAGCCACATCCATGGCCTTCAGGAGGATAGAGTTTAAGACTATTGGAATCTCTGGACTATGTTGGACCAGCATTGCATCTATTTCTAAACTAAAATGGTCCACGAGGGCTGGTGTCGGGAAGTGTTTATTTAAATAAATTGTGTTTTTTTTATTTTGTTTCTGTGTTATTTTATTTTACCATTTTCTTCCAGTGTTAGTAATAGAGGAGTCTGACAGATGCCTCTCCATTAATAGCGCTGGGGCTTGGTGTCAACCAGCAGTGTTTATCATCACCACAAGGCTGACACTATTACAATAGTACCCAATGCACTAGGAGTATTGGGAAGAGCTCTGTACTCATCAGAAACGGACTCTCTATTGTAGACCTCATGTCATTTTGTTTTCATCCTAAATTAACTATCTAAAAAGAATATATAATATTAAAAAAAATGATGTGGGTTCTGTCCCCCCTTTTTTGTTAAACTGCCAACATAAAACCGACAGTTGCACCCTGATACTATCAGAATGGGAAGGTCCATCGATACTAGTCCTTTCCCATTTTAAAAATACCAGCCTGTAGACCATCACATTAGAAGCTCCACTTCTGTTGGTTACCCGGCTCTTCCCAGTACCCCTGGTGTGTTGTCAGCCTTGCAGTGCCAAAAAATACTGCTGGCTGACACCAAGACCCAGAGCTAGTAAAGGAGAGGCGTCTGTCAGATGCCTCTATTACTAAAACAGAAACACACAGTAACAGAAAAAAACTATTTATTTAAATAAACACTCCTCGACACCAGCCCTCGTTAACCATTTTATTAAAGAAATAGATGCAACGCTGGTCCCACGTAGTCAAGTGAATCCATCATAACCCAAAAAGGAAATCTGTAAACAAAAACAAACAAAAAAAACAACCCTACAAATGGGGTATCACCTTGCTTTTCTGGACTCTGAATAGCCTAATCAGTGCCTGGAAAAGCTAGGTGACATCCCCTACAGCAGGTGTCCAGGAAAGCAGAGTGGAACTCATTCCCTACAGCAGGCACCCAATGTTTCTGGATGCCTGCTGTGGGAGATGTCACCCATCTTTTCCAGATGCTGAATATTTGATATGCAGGTGACATGTTAATGTAGCAGGCAGAGCCAAGCAGTTCTCTGTGGAAAGATTCAGAAGAACTTGTATTTTATTCATTTAAAGCCCTGTTCATTCTAAGTTAAGAAGTCCAGTGGGCAGTGTTATCAGTGACTGACAGCCTCCCTTGCATTAGTGTGCATGCAGAGATGGCTGCTATTCACTAATAGTACTACCCACTGGACTACTTAAAGGGGTTGTGCTACGCAGTAAAAGTGACGTGGGAAGCTTGCAAATGAAATAACAAACATTTTCACCATTCATCATTATTAAAAATTCTGGACCGTTTTTGTTTTGGCTGCTCCTGTAGTGATCCATTGTTTACAGATCGTCTCCAGGGGATACGACCAGGGCTGAGAGCTCCTCACTCCTGGTCGCACATGTTCAGACATCACCTCTCCTCTCAGGCAGCTACTGAGTGTTCAATCCCCAGGTGCTGTCATTCTACTCCTGTCCTCTGTACTCCTTAGTAATTAGTCAAAGGCTATGTTCACACAGCAATAATTGCGGGACGTATTTCGCCCGCAATTACACCTTGTGCTCATGAGCGGTGGTTGGGGGGGTGGGGATCAAATACGGCATGAATAATTTACATGACAATTATCACCCTGGGAGACGTAGAGAGGAGACGTAATCCATAGTTCTCTATGAGAACTGTGGATTACTGTAATGACTGGGACTTATCTCGCCCTGTAATTAGCGTAGTACGACGCGAGATACGTTCCAGTTTAAGCAATGTGAACATAGCCAAACAGTGCAAATAAATTTAAAAAAGAAACCTTAATCAGGTTTGTGCATTGATAAAGAGAAAAAAATCCGAAGGTTTGGTTCCTGCAGGAATTTGAACCTATGACACTTGTGCTGTGAGGCAAAACGCTTACCTCTGAATTACAATGTAGCTACTTATAGCTCTGTATGTAAACAGACTTTTCTTTGACTAGAGAGAGGAAAGGCCTGGTGATGTCATCCTGCTGGGTCACATGATATGCAATTCAAACAAATCACACACGCCCCATTCTGAGCACACAGAGCTGAAGAGCTGGATGTAGGAGGTATGAAATGAGATTGTGGCAAAACCCCTTTAATCCAGAATAAGCAGAGATTTATGATTTGCTCACACGGCTGATTTGGACACTGAATTTCCAGCGACTTAATTGGCATCAAAACCTAATCTGAAAAGCACCTCAATGAAGCACTTTTCAGACGAGGTTTTTAATGTGGTTTTGATCAGGTTTTTCACGAGATTTTCCAACACTGTTTTTTATTGGAACACCCATAAAAATGAATAGCCAGGGCCAAAAACTAAATCTAAAACTGCAGCAAGGTTTTGGACGAGGTTTTGAAGCTCTTAATTGATTCCTATGGGGATTTTCAGTGTTGAAAGCGTTTCAAGAATTTACATGACACTTCTTTTTCAGTGCCGAAAACACCTTCCAAAGAAGCGCGGAAAACACATGGAACTACAACGCTGCTTTACATAGGAATCAATTAAAATAAACTGGGAGGCTTTTTTGACGCTGTTTTGATCGAGAAAAAGCGCCAAAAACAGCGTCAAAATCAGCCGTGTGAACCTACCCTTAAATTAATGAAAAACAAGTTCTATTGAATTTGTCCCCACAAAACTTGCTCAGCCCCTCCTGCTCTATAATATGCAGTCTGCAGATCAGATAGTGTTCAATGTGACAGGTTCTCTTTAAAAAAAGCTAACAAAAACACTTTAAAAATGCCATAAAAAAACGCTTGAAATGTATGTCATTTGTGAAGGAGCTCTTGGGGATAATCATCTGGAAATCCGTGTGAAATAACCCCATTCACATTTATAGAACTGATTTTTAGTTGTAGAGATCTGGCCTGAGTGACTATAGCTTTGCGCTCCACAAGTTAATGAGACCACCTAGCATGACCCTTATCTGAAACATTTCATTTTTCCAGTCCTTGACACAATTCTGCAGCGAGTTCATATCCAGTGTGGTCCGAATATGCCAACATTTCCTAATTACGGCTTTAATATCACATGGAGATGTGTCTGTTACCCTCCAGTAACCTCTGCCATGAGCCAGAGCACATCTCCTGCATGAAACCTTATAAGCAGCAGGTAACACCTTCATTTCAGGGAAATCATGAGCATCTCTCAAAAAACCCAGAGTAAAAAATCTGCAGTTGGCATATAATCCATATGTTTAGACAGGAGGTGCAGAAGATTAAACTGTGAAAGCTTCTGCTTACAATCTCATAATTATTTATCCCCGGGGCACTCGTCCGCAGGGTAAAGATATTTCTATGTTTAAGGATAAATTAGGAAAACCATAACATTGAAGGGGTTCAGGCGAGGGAAGTTGAAGATTCTTAATCCTGTTAGTAATGAATTCAGGGCTTTCGTTACTGGTCAAGATCCTTATTCCTTTTTGTTATGACTCATGTCATGTGCCGAGTCCATATTATGCTTAGTAAATAGGTGTTCCAATAGTTAAAAATGCTCACTTGCCATTTGGGGATGATAAAAAAAGAAAACACCAGTTAAAAATTAAATAAAAAAAAATTAGTGAAACGGGCAGGGTTGGAGTTATCTCTGGTCCCGGTTGTTGAAGGCAGGGTTCGGCTATAACTTTAAGCCAGCACTTACTGTGTATGGAGTGGCCTCAGCTACTTGATCTGCTCCATTATTGTGTTCCCTTCTAGTGTTGAGCGAACAGTAAAAAGTTCTAGTTTGATTTGTACCTCAAACTTTTGTGAGTTCGGTTCGAAGTTCTATTCAAACACGAACTGCAAACCCCATTACAGTCTATGGGAGAAGATGTTCTGGTTAATTTTTATACCTATACAGGTGAGGAGAAGCTGGAATTACCATCCATAACAGTAAACTGGATACGTGGAACAACTTAGGCTATGTTCACACGGCTTATTTTAGAACGTATTTACATCGGATTGCCGATCGTAAATACGTTCTGAAATCAGTTGAAAATCAGTTGCAAATAAGTGCCACTAAGTGTGGCACGTATTTGTAACTGATTTTCCCGCGGATTCACCATCTCCAATCATTGTAGGTGGTGAATCCGTCCGTTTAAAAAAAATTTACTGCACATTGTTTTTCCGCGGATTTTCCGTGTAATCCGGCAGCGAACAGTAAAAACGGATTGTACCTCGTTTTGTGAGTCGAGCCGAAAGTTTCTATTCAAAACGAAATCGAAATTAAATATGGAGTGTTCTGTTAATTTTTATACTATTACAGGTTTAGAGCAACCTGGAATTACCATCCAGAAATAAGCGTCGTGGAACAACTTAGAGACGAAAATTTGACTCTAAGAGCCACATGTATGGAAACTATTTAGGTCTAAAACTCATAGTAACCTATTGGCAAGAAAGTGAGTTTTAGACTTAAATAGTTTTCATACATGTGGCCCTAAGTATGACAGAAAAAAATTGAGAGGCTAAAATACTTCATTTCTTTCAATGGCTAACTGAAAAGATGAGGACAGCTTGCAGGCAGGGGCGAAGCTATAGAAGGTGCAGCGGTAGCAGCTGCTACGGGCCCTGCATCCTGAGGGGGCCCAAAAGCCGCTTTGACACATAGGAGATTTGGAGACCATGTGTTATACAATTACTGAAACTCCAAAACTGCAAAAACAGAACTTTTGGGCACTGAGTATGATTAAGCACTCATTATAATATATATCCATGTATATGAGAGTTAGGCTTTATATGAGCCTGCAAATGTCGCCAAATAACAGCTTCTGGGTGTGGGAAAGATGCAGCCAGCAATACCAAACTCCCTAACTATGGGTCTATGGGTCTATGGAGATTAAAATGCTGTCTAACTAAGAGCAGTCTGTACAGTACAGAGAGTGAGCTGAAAATGGCGTTCACAAGGCAATACAGTGCAATATATACACCTCAGCGATGACGTTTTTGATACTTCTCTGTGCCCTGCACTGATTGGGTGGCCGCCAAAAGTACAGAAAGGTGATTGGATGGCCGGCAAAAGTACAGAAAGGCGCTGAAAACGAAACTGAAAATGGCGTATCTAACTAGAACTTTACTCGAATGAACAGTAAAATGTTCAGTTCGGTTCGAGTTCTAAAAATTCGAGAAGTTCTACTAGAACTTAACTTTTCTAGAACAGTTCGATCAACACTATTTCCTTCCTCACTGGCAGAGGCCGTTGCCTACTGCTGCCTACCGATCACCCCGGCCCTGTTCAGAACTACTGGACCATAGTGACCTTTAGGTACACATCTTCATAGCATGTGTGTGGGTGCAACTGTAAGGGTAGGAATACACAGAGCGATCTTGGTGCAGTCACGGTGCAGCTGTGACATGTCCATGAATCGCTGTAGCACCCCACAGCAGTGATTTTTAGCTAGTTTAGTAGGCGACTGGATTTGCATTTGCAAAACTGTGCAGCCATTAGCAATCAATGTTCATCAGTGCTTACTGCCAGGTAGAGTAACGGTTCTTGTCTGCTTCATGGCCACACCATTACTGTACCGAGACCGCTCTGTGTCTTCCTACCCTAAGGAGTTAAAGGAAACCTCTCAGCTGTAGCATGAAATAGTCACGGCTTCCTCTTTGCAGTAACCTATGTTGCAGTCTGAAGCACAACGCCTGCCGTTCCAGAGAAAACCCACTGTGTAATAGAGTCAGGAGTGGGGAGGACCCCCTTTTGCCCAAGCAAGAGAGTCTGATGTGCAGATTCTTTTCACCCATTTCAGTTTATCTGACAGATTTGGCTCTATATGCATCAATGTTGGTGAGGCTGAGCCTGCTCTGCTTGGGCCGGTGCTCTTCTCTATCCCTGACTCAGTTGTAATGTTTGTTCAGAGTAAAACACACGTTACTGTGTTGAGGAAGCCCGTGGCTTTGTCATGCTGCCTGTGGTTTGTTTCCTTTGCTCCTCTTCCACACACAGTTTTAGTAACATCTACACACAGGGTAGGGGCATAACTAGAATTTATAGGGCCCTATAACAAAATAAGATGGGGCCCCCTCCACCTAATGATGGAAAACAAAAACAGCAGCATAAATGGCGATTATTAATGATACTGTATCAATAATAGCATATATCAATAAACCCGGGCAGTAGTGCTGCATAGTAGAAAGCCACCAACTTCCTATTTTCTACAAAAAGGTATATCGTTCTTGGACCTGAATAACACCCCTCAACCTCTGGCCCCCATAGCAGATGGCATGTCTGCTTTGACTATAGCTCAAAAGACACTTCAAAATCGGATGTGTTTCCGTGTCAGAAATGTGAGACTGTTGATCCACACAGTAGCAAGCTACTAATTTCCACAGATTAATTTTCTTCCATGGCAGTGGCAGAGAAATCAGCAAGAAAAGGTTTTGTTGCACGCAAATGAAAACCCCATTACATGCATGCCATTCAGAGTGTTGTTGCTTTTGAAAAGTTTGAATATTACAAAATACCCCCCAAGTGATAGGCATAGAAAAACACAATCCATTTTTAAGTTAGGAATACACAGAGCAGAATCGCAGAGGTCATGGTGCGGAGATATATACAGATATCAGACTTGCCAAATGCCAGAATAATGAGAGAGGGAATTTTTTGAAGTTTCCATACACTAGGATTACTATGACTTTAAACAATTTGGGACAGCCCATATGATGTCATATCTTTGGAAGCTTCTGATAGGTTTATTGGCAACATCAGCGTTAATTAGAGATACACCTGTGGATGTATTTTAAAGCACCCCAGAACCACACTGCTTCTGTGTGTAACATCATGGGAAAGTCTAGAGAAATCAGCCAAGAAATCAGGAAGAAAATTGTGGACTTGCACAAGTCTGGATCATCCTTGGGGGCAAGTTCCAGATACCTGAAGATGCCTCGTTCATCTGTACAAACAATTATACACAAGTACAAACAAGGTGGGAATGTCCAGCCATCATACCGCTCAGGAAAGAGACGGGTTCTGTGTCTCAGAGATGAACGTGCTTTAGTTCGACATATGTATATCAACCCAAGAACAAAAGCAAAAGACCTTGTGAAGATGCTGACGGAAGCTGGTAAGATTATGTCATTATCCACAGTACTGTATCAACATGGTCTGAAAGGCCACTCTGCCAGAAAGAAGCCATTACTCCAAAAGAAACATATAAACGCCAAATTAATTTTGCAAATGCACACAGAAACAAAGACCTACATTTTTGGAGACATGTCCTTTGATCTGATGAAACGATAATTGAACTGTTTGGCTATAACGCCCGCGGCTGAAGACTGGGGACGCGGAGTGAACTGTGACAACAGCCCAATGAGCAGACCAATTAGCAACAAATTTGGCATAGGGCACTTTAGAAACTTTTTGATCAGGTTTTGCCTATCTAGCACTGTTTCTTAAGACATCAAATTTCTGCAGATAACAACCCAAGAATATTCTTCATTCACCATGAACAGGCTTACTGATAATAAAATGTGAGAATTTTCTGAAATAAAAACCCTTTCAGACCAAAAATCATGCCTTCAAAAAGGAACCATACACGTGCCTGAGCGGCCAAAACTTCTCAGCAGATCCATGTATGTCTCCAGGATGACCAGAAGTGGCTTAACTACCATCGCTTGAGGTGGACCAGCGGATCCACTACCCAGCCGTTACAGTTAGATCCAGCCATGGATCCCGCCAAGGTGCCCCTGCCAAGCGTCGCAGATCTCACGTCCATTGTCGCCCAACAGTCGCAACAGATATCGCAACAAGCTCAGCAACTGGGACAGCTGTCCGCCATGATGCGCCAACTCCTGGCGTCCCAGCAGCAGCAACCTGTCTCTGCGCCGGTGTCTTCTTCTATCCCGGCCGTCTCACTGGCAACCGTGGGTCCGAAGCTTCACCTTCCACTGCCTTCCAAGTTTGATGGGGACTCGAAGCTCTGTAGAGGTTTCGTCACGCAGTGCTCCATGCACGTGGAGTTGATGGCCGACCAGTTTCCCACTGAAAGGTCAAAGGTGGCGTTCGTGGTGAGTCTGCTTTCCGGAAAGGCCCTAGCCTGGGCGACGCCTCTTTGGGACCGGAACGACCCTGTGACCGCAGATCTACAGGCCTTCCTCACTGAATTCCGCAGCGTTTTCGAGGAGCCTGCGCGAGCATCTTCCGCGGAGACGGCGCTGCTAAATCTACGCCAAGGGGACTCCTCTGTAGGGGATTATGCAGTTCAATTCCGCACCCTAGCCTCCGAGCTGACCTGGAATGACGCCGCTCTCTGTGCTACATTTAAGAGATCTCCCACCGTCGTTGAGTGAGCTCATCCATCTAGCCACTCGCATAGACATGCGTTTTGCGGAGAGACAGCAGGAGCTCCGTCAGGAGCGGGACTTGGCACAACCCCGACGTTTATCTCGTCTGGCTCCAGTATTTCAGAGATCTCTGCTGCCTCCTCCACAGTCGTCCACTGAAGAACCCATGCAGGTGGACCGGGCTCATTTGTCGGAGTCGGAGCTGTCCCGTCGCAGGCTGGAGAACCTCTGCCTCTACTGTGCCAGTCCGGACCATTTTTGCAGGAGTTGTCCGCAGCGTCCTCAGCAGCCGGGAAACGCTTGCACCTAGGGGCTGTAGGAGAGGCGTCCCTAGGTGCTCAGCACTCCTCTCCACGACTGTTGTTGCCAGTGGAGGTAACCACGGAAGTGGGTCTATCTCTACGGGCCTCTGCCTTCCTGGACTCGGGTTCCGCCGGGAACTTTATTCATGCCGCTCTGGTGTCACGCTACCGCTTGCCGGTGACCCGTCTGGAAAAGCCATTGCTTATCTCTTCCATCAGTGGGGAGCTCCTCAGCGACTCCATTCGGTTTATCACCAGGCCAGTGACCCTCCGTGTTGGGGTCCTGCACACAGAGAAGATCTCCTTCCACGTTCTGCCCCGCGCTTCTTCGGCGATCCTGTTGGGGCTACCCTGGTTGCAACGCCACGCCCCTACACTTGACTGGAAGACAGGCGAAGTCCTTCGTTGGGGTTCGGAGTGCCAGGAACTTTGTTTGGTGGCACCACGCCCGGTGTCCATCGCTCCTCCCCATTCGTCCGTCAGGCTTCTACAGGGTCTGCCAGTGGAGTACCAGGATTTTGGAGATGTGTTCTCGGAGAAACAGGCTGAGAAGTTACCTCCTCATCGGCCGTATGACTGTCCCATAGACCTCCTCCCAGGACCAGCCCTCCACGGGGTAGGGTCTATCCTCTCTCCGTGCCCGAGACCCAGGCCATGTCGGCCTACATACAGGAGAATTTGTCAAAAGGATTCATACGCAAATCCTCCTCGCCTGCCGGAGCCGGCTTCTTCTTCGTCCAGAAAAAAGACGGTTCGCTTCGCCCGTGCATTGATTACAGAGGGCTAAACAAGATCACGGTGAAGAATCGCTACCCTCTACCCCTGATATCTGAGCTCTTCGACCGCCTCTGTGGAGCCAGGGTCTTCACCAAATTAGATCTACGTGGAGCCTACAACCTCATCAGAATTCGTGAGGGGGATGAGTGGAAAACGGCATTCAACACACGGGACGGGCATTTCGAATATCTCGTGATGCCTTTTGGGCTGTGCAACGCCCCGGCCGTTTTCCAGGAGTTTGTCAATGACGTTTTTCGGGACTTGCTGTACACCTGCGTCATTGTATACCTGGACGATATTTTGATTTTTTCTCCTGACCTACAGACCCACCACAGACAAGTACGCCAGGTCCTACGACGCCTGCGGGACAACCGACTGTATGCCAAGTTGGAAAAGTGCTGCTTCCACCAGGCCAGCCTTCCTTTCCTGGGGTACATAGTCTCTGATCGAGGTCTTCAGATGGATCCTGCGAAACTCTCTGCGATCCAGCAGTGGCCGCGACCTGTCGGTCTCCGGGCGATTCAACAATTTTTAGAATTCACCACCTACTACCGGCAGTTTATTCCCCACTTTTCTACGTTGGTGGCTCCCATCGTGGCTCTCACCAGGAAGAACGCCAATCCTAAATGTTGGCCCCCATCTGCCGAGGAAGCGTTCTCCCGACTAAAGTCTGCGTTCTCCTCCGCACCTATTTTGGTCCGTCCGGATCCAGAGAGACCCTTCAGCCTTGAGGTAGATGCCTCTTCCGTGGGAGCAGGGGCGGTCCTGACCCAGAAGGGCCCTAAAGGCAAGACCGTCACATGTGGTTTCTTTTCAAAGACCTTCTCTTCGGCAGAATGAAATTATGCCATTGGAGATCGGGAGCTGTTGGCCATAAAACTAGCCCTAGAGGAGTGGCGGCATCTCTTGGAGGGAGCTCGACATCCGTTTGACGTCTTTACAGATCACAAGAATCTGCAATACCTGCAGACAGCTCAGCGCCTAAATCCTCGCCAGGCCCGGTGGTCTCTTTTTTTCTCTCGTTTTGATTTTAAGATACACTTCCGTCCGGCCGAGAAAAATGTCAAGGCAGATGCTCTCTCCCGTGCCTCTGACATTACCGGAGAGGAACCAGTATCTCAGCACATCATTGCTCCTGAACGACTGGTCCACATGGCTCCTGTGGATCTCCGTAGCGTCCCTCCGGGCAGAACCTATGTGCGCCCCGCACTCAGGAAGAGAATTCTGGGTTGGGGGCATAGCTCTCTTCTGGCCGGTCATCCCGGGGTACGAAAATCCTATGCCCTCATCTCGCGACACTACTGGTGGCCAACTCTGCTCCAAGATGTCAAGGACTTTGTTCTTTCCTGTACCACTTGTGCCCGAAACAAGGTTCCACGCCATAGGCCCACAGGTCTCCTAGTCCCTCTGCCTGTTCCGGAGGCTCCATGGACACACATAGGCATGGACTTCATCATGGACCTTCCCCCTTCCTCGGGGAACTCCGTCATCTGGGTGGTCACTGACCGATTTTCAAAAATGTCCCACTTTGTGCCACTGCCTGGTCTTCCTTCAGCTCCTCAATTGGCGGGCTATTTTTTCCAGCACATTTTTCGCCTGCATGGTTTACCATCCCACATCGTCTCCGATCGTGGCGTCCAATTTGTCTCTAAATTCTGGCGTGCCCTGTGTTCCCGGTTGCAAATCAAGCTGGATTTTTTCTCCGCATATCATCCTCAGACAAACGGGCAGGTGGAGAGGGTAAACCAGATCTTGAGGGAGTATCTACGACACTTCGTGTCCGGACGTCAGGACAACTGGTCCGAATTGCTTTCTTGGGCCGAGTTCTCGTATAATCACCGGGACTCCGACTCAACTGGCCGCTCTCCATTTCTTGTGGTCTACGGGCGTCACCCGCGCCCTCCCCTCCCCTTGGCTTCTGCCTCCGAGGTCACCGCCGTGGACAACCAGGTTCAAGATATCAGTGATCTCAATGCGAGAGACCCGACAAGCCTTACTCCAGCTTCAGCCCGCATGAAGACGCAAGCTGACAAAAGGAGAAGACCTTCCCCAGGATTCCTCCCAGGGGATAAAGTGTGGCTCTCTTCTAGATACATACGACTCAAGATCCCTAGCTTTAAACTGGGTCCACGCTTTCTGGGACCTTTCAGAGTACTGCGACAACTGAACCCGGTGTCCTATAAACTCTGCCTGCCTCCGTCTCTCCGGGTTCCTAACGCATTTCATGTCTCCCTCCTAAAGCCGTTGGTCCTGAACCGGTTCTCCCAGAGGAGCGCTGCTCCGTCTCCGGTGTTAGAATCCCCTGATGTCTTTGAAGTGAAGGACATCTTAGATATGAAGACCATCAGGGGTAAGCGATTTTTTCTTGTAGATTGGAGGGGCTTCGGCCCCGAAGAGAGGTCCTGGGAACCGGAGTCCAATATCCTGAACCGAGACCTGATCCGCAGATTCCTTCGGCCTAAGAAGAGGGGGAGACCTAAGGGGGGGGGTACTGTCACGGGTGTGTGCCCCCCGGGTGTGTGCCGGGCCCAGGGCGCGACGCTGTCCGCAGGACGAGCGGCGGTCCCGCAGCGCACAGGGACTCACCTGACCTCGTTCCTGTCCCGTCCGCGCCCTCTGCCGGCCGAGGCGCGCGTGCCCGTCCTCTAAGGCGCGCGCGCGCTCGTTCTCGAAGATTTAAAGGGCCAGCGTCCCTTTAATTGGCTAATTGCCAGACGCCTCCTCTATTTAAGGTTACGCTCACTGTCACTCTGTGCTGGATCTATGTTGCCTCGTGCCTTAGCTAAAGCGTTCCCTAAGTATATTCTCGCCTTACCGTGTACCAGACCTCTTGCTACGTTTCTCGACTCCGAACCTCTGCCGCCAGCCCTGACCTTCCTGCCTGTCCACGACCACGAACCTTTGCCGCCTGCCCTGACCTCCTGCCTGCCTATGACTACGATTCTCAGACTACGACTCTGTACTACGCTGCACCTCGGCTGCCACCGCAGGCAAGTCACGTCAGGGGGGACGACCTCGTAGCCTCACGCCGCAGCAAGTCCATCCCGCATTGCGGCGGGCTCTGGAGAAAACTGGGGGCTACTTAGATTCCGTTCCCTGGCGTGGCTTAACTACCATCGCTTGCGGTGGACCAGCGGATCCACTACCCAGCCGTTACACACATGACTGCAGTAGCAGCAAGTCAGACGAGCAGCAGTGACTACCCAGCAGATCCAAGCTGTGTCCAGTCTGACCAGAAGTGTCACAGCCAACATTGATCTGCTGACACTTTCGAATACACAGAGGCATGACTGCAGTATCAGTGAGACCGACGAGCAGCAGTTACTCCCCAGCAGATCCAAGCCATCTCCAGTCTGACCAGAAGTGTCACAGCCAACAGTGATCTGCTAACGCCTTCCAGCAGACTGAAGCATGACTGCAGCTTCAGACGAGCAGCAGAAACTCCCAGCAGGTCAAGCTATAACTGTAGTATCAGCAAGACAGACGAGCAGCAGTGACTCCCCAGCAGCCCCAAGCCCATCTCCAGGCTGACAAAGTGGGATGTGTCAATTGATGAGCTACTACCTGATGGCTGATGATATTTGTAATTTTGCTTTGCATTACAATTTAAAATCCCAATACAGTCAATCTCGGTTACTTTGGATTGGCCGAATGGAAACACAGTGCAAACACTGCAGTGCACTTTATGGTGAACAAAATAGATCCGTACAAAGATGTGTAATTCTGCCTATATATTTAGTAGCTGATATATAAAGTAGCTGCAGGGCCCATCTACAGATACATAGTAGGATGAGAAGCGCTGGAAAATGTAAGAGTTTAAAGGGGATAATAGTAAATGGAGATAAAGAGTATTTATTATAAATATCTATACAGTATAATATTATAAATAAGAACACTAGAGATTGGTGGGGAAGGATTGAGGGGTTGATTGTCAATCAAAGGTCACACTGAACTTTCGGGGATAAGGGTATGTACTAAACTTCATGCTTTTGGCAGCAGTATGGCTTGTAGCACCGCTGTTCTCTACCACATCACTGATGGAATCGATAGGAAAACACAGCCCAGAGATCTGTCTGATAGAAGAGGAGATGGACGGTTGTAACATAATTATGTAACTATCTCCAGAAAAACCTTTTTATTCTATTGTCTCCTAAATTATATTTCAATTAAACAGAACCGTGCTACGAGACGCATGTAGAAATATAAAAGTATATATTAACTACAAGTAAATTATGCCGTCTCGGTCTCCAATTTAAAATTCAATTTCAGTAATAGCGATAAAGCCTTTGCTTTAAGCCTCAGAAGCAATTTGTCTAATGTGATGGTTTCTGTTTAATGTGGGTGATCACTATCGGAGAGATTACAAAAGTTCCAGGACTAACGCAAAATGGAGGATTGCAGCGAGGAGCACAGTATGACACTGATTGCCTATAGCCTGCCAACGTCCACTGCCATTAAAATGATAAAAAAAAAAGAGCCGAAGATCTCTCTGGGGACTATGATATGAAGAAAGATTTAGCAAATCAACTTTACAGTACTGACCTAAATAGACATTAACAGATGTTCCAATATTTATAGATGCTGACTTTTACAATAAATCGTATTACACTTACCTTTGGCAGCTGTCTACAAGATTAAGACCCAAAACAGACAAAGGCCTGAATTTGGAAAGAGTGTCTTATTTCAAGCATCTGGTGCTCGGCTGACTGCTCCCACTGTTCCAGGCTGTGAGGGGACTCGATGAGTATTACCGGATAAACATCCAACTATAAATCTCCCATATAAATGTTTCTTGGAGAAATTTGACCCATTGCTTTGCACTTGTCTGAAAATAAGAGATTGTTTTACTTAAAGGGATGCTTGTGCCATAGATATTAACAGCCCATTGATAGGATATGCCATCAAAGTCTGATAGGTGGGACCAACAACTATCTCTGGAGCTGGCCCCCAAAAGTTACATAGACATATGTCCATCAAGTTCAACTGAGGGTGAGGAAAGATGTGGATGAAGGGAGGGGGATAGGGATATTTTTTAGCTTTGTTTCCCTTACTGATGAAGACTTGGATCCCATAAGACTTCCCACAAATGGACGCATGGGTATGTCCTGAACATCATGCGGGCTCTCAAGTGGGGCCCACACGATCGCAACATGGGACTAGCTGTACAGGGTGGGCCATTTATATGGATACACCTAAATAAAATGGGAATGGTTGGTGATATCAACTTCCTGTTTGCGGCACATTAGTATATGAGAGGGGGAAAACTTTTCAAGATGGGTGTTGACCATGGTGGCCATTTTGAAGTTGGTCATTTTGGATCCAACCTTACTTTTTCCAATGGGAAGAGGGTCATGTAACACATCAAACTTATTGAGAATTTCACAAGAAAAACAATGTATATTACATCAGGCCCCATATTGCATCACCTGCAGTCAGAGTGAACTTCAGCCACGGGTGATTAACCCCTTAGCTGCTGCAATCAATTGCAATCTCGGCTGCCGATGGCTTCCCTAGCAGCCCTGGAGGTCTAACAAAGACTTCCGTGCTGCCTGTGAGGTCACTATGCCTGACCGTGCCATGTGGGTATGGCCGGGCATAGTGATTGACAGTTGCCATCGAGATTAGTACACAGCAGTAAAGCTGTGCAGATCACTGATACAAGTCCCCTATGGGGAAAAGTAAAAAAATAAAATAAAAAAAAAGGAAAAAAGTACAAACAAGTGGGAAAAAAATTAAAACACAAACACAAAAAATAAAATAAAAACTTGGACACCGCCCTTTTCCTCTTTACAAGCGCCATTACCCCCAAAAAGATCAAAATAAATCAAGAAAGTATATTTGGTATCGCCGCATGCGTAACGACCTACCCCAAAAATATGTCCTGTTATTGAACTTGCATTGTGAATGCCGTATAAAAAAAAATAAAAAACAGTCACAGAATTGTGACTTTCATTCATCCCGCAAAACATAAAATGGAATAAAAGCGGTAAAAAAGTCGTATAAATACCAAAGAGGTACCAATAAAAATGTCAGTTCATCCCGCAAAAAAAACCCTTACATAGCTCGGTAATCAGCTCCATGTACATAAAAATAAAAAAGTTATGGCTATCAGATTTTAACAAAATAAAACACAATTTTTCGTAAACGCATTTCTATTGTGTAAAAGTAGCAAAACATAAAAAAATATATAAAATTTATATCATTGTAATTGTACCGACCTGCATAGTAAAGTTATCCTGTCATTTATCCCGTACGGCGATCACTGTAAAAATGAAGTCCAAAAAAATGGTGGAACTGCATTTTTTTCCCCCTATTTCATTGCCCAATGCACACCTGTGTGCCCAAAATGCACAATACACCCCTAGATGAGATCCGTGAGGGGTGTTCAGTCCAAAATGGGGCGACTTCTGGAAGCTTTAACCTGTACTGGTACTTTGGGGGCTTTGTAAATGCGACATGGCCCCACCAAAATCTGCGTTTCAAAAGTCAAACAGCGCTCCCTCCCTTGTACGCCCTGCCATGCGTCCAAGCAGCAGTTTACACCCATATAGGGTATTGCGTAACTTGGAAGAAATTACATAACAAATTTTGGGATTTTTTTTCCAGAGTTCCTTGTAAAAATGAAACATTTTCAGCTAAAATTGCAGATTTTTGGAAAAAAATGTTTTTCATTTTCACAGCCTAACGCTAAAAAAATTTATGAAACACCTGTGGGTCAATATACTCACTGCACCCCTGGATATATTCCTTAAGCAGTGTAGTTTTTCAATATGGGGTCTTTTTAGGAGTGTTAATTAAGCTTTAGCACCTTTGGGTGTCTGCAGACTTGAAATGGCTCCAAAACAAAATCATAATGAAAATGAAACCCCAAGGTCTGGTAGGTGACCTCCTATTCTGGGGCTTGTGGTTGAGCCAAACAGTGCACTAGGGCCACTTATAGGATTTCTAAAAATGGCAGAAACTGGAGAATCGATGCTGAGTTGCATTTCCCTGGTCACATCTACTGTGTTCCAGTGAATAATGGATACAAATTTATAATCTGCAAAAAAAGGGAAATTTTTAATTTTTGCTTTAATTTCTGTGAAACACCTAGGGGGGCATGTATGAAAACTGTCTAGGTATACAACTCACTTTGTTGCCCATAGCAACCAATCAGAGCACCCGTTTCATTTCCTATAGTGCTCTGAAAAGATGAAAGGGGCGCTCTGATTGTTTGCTATGGACAAGAAAGAGAGTTTTAGACCTAGACAGTTTTCATACATGTGGCCCCCAATGGTTTAATAATCTTCCCAAATGCTGTTTTGAATACTTTAAGGGGTGTAGTTTCTTAGGTGGAGTCATTTATTGAGGTATCTAACATACAGGCCCCTCAAAGCCACATCAGAACTGGACTGGTTCCTAAAAAAATCAATATTGCAAATTTTCTTGAAAATGTGAAAAATTACTACAAAATTTACAAGCCCCCTAAAAAATAGAAAGACATTTAAAAATTATGCCAACCTACCATAGACATATGGTAGATGCTAGTTATAAACTATTTTGTGTGGAATAACTATCTGTCTTGCATGCAGAAATTTTTGAACTATGAAAATGGCAAATTTTTCAAATTTTCACGATATTTTGATATTTTTTCACAAATCACATAGGATTATATGGAACAAAATTTCTTACTAACTTAAAGCACAATGTGTCACAAGAAAACAGTCTCTGAATCATATGGGTAGGTAAAAGTATCAAACATTTATTCTCACATAAAGTGACACATGTCAGATTTAAAAAGTGGGGCTCTGTCAGAGAGGTCAAAACTGGCTGCGGTGGTTAGGGGTTAATACATCTGGCCCATTACGTTTTACAATTGCTGTATCAGTTTTTTAATGTCTTTAATATCTCTGCTTGCTGTTATTAGAAACTTTCTTTAATTCCCTGGATGATAATAGTTTTTGGTCAGGTGATGGACGCAAAGGTGCTTGGTTCATTACAATATGTGTGTCAGAGCTGTGTCTTGCAAAAAGACGTATACCAATGTGTCTAGCGTGTCACAAAGAAGATTTTTAACCCCAGTAAGAAAAGGTTCTATTGAATTGCAGCAAGCAGAGATCCTTAAACCCAGTGAAGAACTCATCCAATAAAAATATATTGAGAAATTGCATAATGTTTCAATATACAAAGAATAATCCTTACTGACATAAACTGGAATACCCTAGAGCTGACCCCTGCTATTACAGTGTTATACCCATAGTACCAAAACCATGAGAAACCAGTGCTGATAATTTATTACGGTTTCATTGAATTTGTTTACTTTCAGTTTTCACTAATTATTCATCTTAATCATTTATTAAGAAGTTTTTTTGCGTCATTAAAGACAATTTAATGTAAGAAACGTATGCACATTTAGCGGCATCTGGATGTGATATAACAGAAGCATCATCATGACAGGGATTTTCTGGGATTACAATATCGACTGTCTAGCTGTACGACAGGTCATCAATATAAGAATGACGCTGATCCGACTCAAGGCAACCCCCGCGATTAGCTGCCTGAGGGGATGAGCATTTAGCAGGTATAGCTCTGCACTTTTAGTAGGGCTGTGCCTGGTGTTAAAGCTATGTCCCATTCAATTAACTGGGATCAGTGGTTTAGCAATGGGGGGAAGGTTTGTAATGTACAGCCAGGTTCCTGCTGTAGTGGCCAGGAACAGAGTTAGCTCTGATCCCGGCCATTTAACCCCTTTATATGCCACAGTCTGTAAAGTCCATGGTATCTATGTGATTTAACAGAGTGAGAGAAATCGCTCTGTCCCGCGTGGGCACTCCTGCAATACATTTGTGGGGGGCCATGGTTGGCAACCAGAGGCCACATAATGACTTCTGGGTCTGCCATATACAGGAGCCTGCATGAATGAATATTTTTTGTACAAGTATAATAATAGCAATAGTGTGTTGCTGTATTGTAAAAGCGACCAAGCGATTTCATAGCTTAGACCCAGATTGGGACTATATAGAAATAAAAAAAACGGAAAAAAATGCAAATAAATGAAAAATGTTTGAACAAAAATAACAATAAATTAACACAAACACAAAACCTCCGATTCCCCAACACAAAAAAAACCTTTATTTTGTAATTAGTGTTCGAATATTCATCTTTGAATTATGGTTGTGGCCGAAGGGAACGCAGAAAAAATCTACTCCTATCATCTAAAATCTATTTTTTCTTTCACCCCTCTATCTATCTATCTATCTATCTATCTATCTATTCATCCATACATCCATTGTGTGTGTATACACTCACCGACCACTTTATTAGGTACACCTGTCCAACTGTCGTAAACTTAATTTAATCAGCCAATACATCGGCAACTCAGTGCATTTAGCATGTAACATGTCAGACATCTCTGCATAACCGAGCATCATATGGGAAAAAGGTGATTGGTGCCTTTGAACGGCATGGTTGTTGTGCAGAAGGTGTTGATATTCAGAACTGCGATCTCGGATTTCCGCACAACCACTGTAGGGTTTACAGAGAATGGCCGAAAAGAAAAAAATCCATGAGCGGGTCTGGGGCATAATACATGTTGATGCCTATGAGTCAAAGGAAATAGGTTCCCTGTTCGACTTGATAAAAAAGTGATCAAATACATACAATAGTGTGTTGCAATAAGCATTGTAAAACGACAGCATTTACGCCAGATACATATAGAAAAAATGGAGCAATGAATGGTTTAACACAAGATTGACAATATTCTTCAGCAAGAAACAGAAAACCTCCAATTTCCCCAACTACATAAATGACATAAACTTATTTTAGATAAAATTGTGTGTTCTGATAATTATTTAGCTGAATTATTGGTTAGGGTCCGATTGGTCAACGACATGAAAAGATCCACTTTAAATTGTATGTATGTGCAATATTTTCTTGCATCTTTTGACCAATTGGCATCTTGCCAATCTATCCTTGATAAAATCATCCTTACTCATTCTTAATCTATTTTACTTTCATCTTATATTATATAATCATATGTATATATATATATATATATAGTGAGAAATTACTTTTGTGTTTTTCCCCACAGTCCCTTTTTGATGCGGGCAGCCATCCACATATCCTCTTGAATTGCTGCTTATTTGCCTCTACTCTCTCTCTCTTTAGTGTCTGTATATACAGTGTGCATATGTCTTTTTACGCTGCCTTCTTTTTGAGTATCATACATTTCTGTGTCCTGCGCACCACATGTCACTTGTGTGGTGTTGGAGTGCTGCATTGCTTCCTTGTACATACACAGTGTGTATACATCAGTGAGGGCAGTGACCCCGTGTGTACAGTGCTCAGCTCCACAGGTCACAGGGTTCGTGATGCGCATGCGCCGCTGAGGGGACATCACGTGACGCCGCGCTCGCCCTGCAGTATCACCTAGGGGGCGGCATAGAGCGCTCGCAGTCTCCGGCGTTACCTAGCAACCATATACACAACGGAGAGTCCCGGAGCGGAGCGCACACAGGTAGTCACCGAGAAGACGGACGGGATACGGACGCGGGGCTGCAGCTCCAAGGTGATAAGATGTCTCTGGTTATGTAGATGGGACATTGTTCAGCAGAGTGTGAGGAGCCCTGAGTGCAGGGGGAGGCTGCGGTGCCATCCAGGTCTGATGTGGGTATTTGGGCTATAATTGCACTTACAACCTTCTAAGCAATAGTTCAAGGTCACATACAGTGTGGCCCACACCCGCTGCCCCCATGATGTGCTTGATAGGCCGCAGGACAGTGCAGGTCCCCACCGGCCACCACCAGAGTCGCCGCTCATTCATGATACCAGTTGCCGCGTGGCTTTGCCAGTGTTGACCTGCACTCATCAAGATACAGCGCGGTGTGTTATCCTGTCCTCAGCCCGCGCTGCCTCTGGTGATGACCACACGGCTGTAGACGCCATAGGAGGGTCCTATTGGTCTTCACCAGTCCGGTCTCTTGACCCCGTCTCATGAAGCGATATCATGTTGCTGGGACACGACTGGTGACGAACCAAAAACTTGTGACCTGTGGGACACGGACCAATGCGGAGAAGGAATGGCAAGCAGCGCCGATGCAGTGCTATGGATGAAGTGCCAAGTGCACGAAACGCGTCTTCCAATAAAGAAACAACCTTTTACCTGAGAGGGCCAGCGCTGACTCTTCCCTGTGACAGTAGGAGGTTTACTGACCCCCTTGAGAGTTTTTATTTTTGCTCCGATATCTCCAAGCTGGGAAATTGGTGGTCACATCACAAGCTGCAGCGGACCTCCTGCAACCAGCTCTCAGTTTGAAGCTTCAGGGAGTGTTGTGCCTCGTATTGCACAACTCCCAGAGCTTAGTGTACTTGCTATATACTAATGATCACTATTTGTGGAAACTCCATTTATTGCACTAGGGTGCGCTGTCTTTTGTTTGCCCTTCCCTATCTTCTTTAGTTTAAAGGGGTTGTCTCACTACATTGATTCATTCTACCTCAGTCCTGTTTTCTTGGTTTCATTTTGAATTCAGGGGTGTGTTTACTGGCTTCCACTAGGCTGCAGTAGAAGCCAGGTCTGTAGCTATAGCAACCAGTGCTGGCAGCCTATCAGGAGAGATCAAACAGGTCTGTAGCTATAGCGACCTGAGGAGCTGATGCAGCCCATACAAGAGGGGATATCTAGGAATAGGTAGGACACAGTTAATGGATATATTGCAAAGTGACTTGTTTTTGCAAGATCTTTAACATAAAAAGCAATCCTTGTAGTGAGACAACCCCTTTAAGTTCTGCGGACTCGTGACAGCTTTTTCCTACACAGCGCCCCCTCTGGCCCTTTGGCAATGCAGCGAACCCCGTAGATAACACAAGAGCCTGCCACCGGGCACCACCGTCCACAGACAACTTAGAGGCAACACGCCATCTCATTTTCAGTATTACTATTGTGATTTGGATTTTGGGTCAGAGTCAAATTTGACCCGAATCCAAGCGATTAGAATCGGCCTAAATTGATTTACGGAGATATTAGCCAAAAAATCTACCATAAACCGAACTCTGATGCCTAACTGCCGGCATCTTGAGAGCTTGAGTGTTCTCTGATCAAACAAACAAAGTAGACAAATTACTTTTGTTTACTTTAGCTCTGAAGCTTCTCTGGACTTTAGATAAACATCTCCTGTTCTCAAGTCAGAGTAATTAGCAGACCTTTGAATTCAGACCTGATATGCTAATCACCCAGAGCCTGACCAGGAAGAGACAGGATGCATGAATAAAAGCTGCTTTTGGCTCCGTGTTACAGCGTGGTGAGACAACCCCTTTAAATGCAGTACTTTTGGTCAGCACCCACAAAAAAAGTATACCATATAGTGAACTTTTTTATTGGAAGTCCATGGATGCGGTATTTTTTTACTGTTTGGTATACAGTGTACAGCAAATGTGCTTTGCATTTAGTTTTTTTTCTTCGCTCATCCCTGTGTGCCATCACCGCTCCATCGGCATCCGAAATAAACTCTGAAACATCAATGAATAGATGAGGTTTTATCTAAATCATGAAATAAAGCTCAAGATTGTTCTTTATCAAGAGAGACGAGTGCTGGACCTTTCCATTGATGCTGCTGCCCACATGCCCTTTGAGGACATATAGATGTCATAGACAATGGTTTCTCCACGTGGAGCCCCCCCTTTGTTAATTATCATGGAGCTCTGCCCAACGTGCTTCTCCTTCTCGAGGGAGGACTCTCTGTCACCCATCTCTGTATAAGACTTTAATTCTCCTACAACATGGAAGTCCTGGCATCTTCTCGTCGTGATAGCAGGTGATCACTGTTCCAACACAGGAGTCTATGGTGAGCAGATTATTATTATTATTATTATTATTTATTTTAAAGCGCCATTGATTCCAGGGCGCTGTACATTCGAGGGGGTTACATACATTACATAAGTCAAACGAGTACAGTGATAAGGGATAATAACAATTGGCACGACAGAGGAGACAGGTCCCTGCCCGCGAGGGCTTACAATCTACAAGGAGGGGGGAAGAGACAGGAGGTGAGGGGCAGGTGAGGGGCAGACAGATCTAACTAAGGGACACTATAATTGCTGTTGCCGAAAAACCATTCTGCCTTGAGCCTAGGAGAGCTATTCTTTTCTGGAAAACTACTGAATAGGTTGACAAGAATGTTGCTATGTTCCCCTGACACTTTCCCCAACAGATTTCAGCTAAATGGAGTCACCTGAAAATGGTGGCTAAATCAAAGACCTTTAGGGCCACATGTCTAGGTCTAAAACTCACTTTGTTGCCCAATCAGAGCGCCCCGCTCATTTTTCCAGAGCACTATATGAAATGAAAGGGGAGCTCTGATTGGTTGCTATGGACAACATAGTGAGTTTTAGACCTAGACAGTTTTCATACATATGACCCTTAGGCCTCGTTCACACGGCTTATTCTGGGGCGGATTGGCGCCGTACTGCGCGCCGGATTTGCGCTGCAGTTTGGCGCCAATCCATCCCTGTCATTACGGTAATCCACAGTTCTCATAGAGAACTGTGGATTCCGTCGCTCCTCCCCGCTCGGCGAATCCGCCGCGGGGGGAGAAAGTGACATGCACGCACGTACGTGCCGTAAATAATGCATTGTCTATGGGGCCGGCGAGCAGCTCCCCGCCAAGCTCCTGCCCCCGGCCCCGCCCCTTGTTCAAGCCGTATTGTGGGCGGGATCCGGCCCGCAATTACGGCTTGAATAAGCCGTGTGAACACGGACTTCAAGGGGTTGTATCATTTCATTAAATGGTCTTCAGAATAAGGGGACAGTGAAAACAAGCAACTTTGCAATTGGATGTCATTTAGCAAAGCTTAGAAAAAATATATATATATTTTTCCCATAAGCCGTCATTAGTATACGCTCCTCCATGCATGGGTGTTTCATTGGCTTGTCTATACTTGTATTTTTTAATGAAGAATTAATAAAGCATCAAGATTTTTTAAACTCATCAGCGGTGGATATTGTAGCGGATTCCTGCATTCTTTCATTTAGCAAAGCAGTCTTGTATTCACAGGATCCCTTATCTTCGTTTTCTGTAAACAAACTTCTCCAGTGCTGGTCGTATCCCACCTCCTTGCATTTCATTAGCTGAGGGCTCTAATAATTTACATTCTGTTCGGCCCCCGGCCGGCCGTATTCACGGAGCTTGCATTCCTGCCTCTTACTCAGAATTAGGGGCCGACAACAATTTCACTCTATACAGCTAGCTGCCTCCTTATTGACACTGCAGCTGCCTCTATAATCAGAAAACAGCAGAATTGTGCCACAGTGCCTTAATGCTCCTGCATGTAAGGGACCGACAAAAATTTCACTCTATACAGCTAACTGCTCCTCATTGACACTGCAGCTACTGCTACAATCAGAAAACAGCAGAATTGTACGTCGGTGCCTTATGTAAACATGACAGGAGATCTGTGCTCTGGATGGATTCAACTGTAGCAAACCTCCAGCTGTGAGAGATCAGTGCTGAGTTCATAGAAGACTGTTTAGACTGAATGCAGGCCTGTGGCATGTAAACAGCTCTTACAAAATAAGACTGCATAGGGAGAGGACAGTGACATGTGGAGGAGGGGGGACACACTGGAGCCAGCATGAACAGTGAAGGGGGGATGATGTCATCAGTTAAGAAACACCCAGCTGGGAGGGGAAGAAACGCCCCTGGATTTCAGGAAGTGAGAGTATCAAGCTTCAAGAGAACAGCCCAACTGAAGAAGCGATACATTCCCTTTAATGTTCAAGAAAGTTGGTGGTGACTTGCAAAATGTAAAAAATGAAATCATCATGGTTGGATTTTTTTTTGTAATACACAATTTTATGCATTTTTTTGTAATAAAGAAACAATAAAGTCATGTGTAAGTGATGGTAATGGTCACGGGACCATCAGGCCCCAACCCAAATACATATCAGTCACTATGCTTCACAAGTAGTCAACAATTTGTATCATTGAGGCACGTTTATTATGCAATTGTGCCAATATTCTGTTGTGTAAATTGGTAGCGGGGCTCTGCATGTAATGCATATTAGGCTCTGTTCACATTAGTGTTCATAACAAAACATAGCTATGCTGGATTTATTCTTAAAGGGAACCTGTCACATTGAACATGCTATCTGATCTGCTGGCAGCATGTTATACAGCAGGAGGAACTGAGCAGATTGATGTATAGGGCTGAGAGGTAAGATTCAGTGAATCATTTAAATACCTTATTCTGGGTGAAGGAGTCCAGTGGGTGGTGTTATCAGTGATTGACAGCCTTCCTTGTAAGCAGGGCTGTGGAGACAGAGTCGGTGTCCATTTTTGGCGGAGTTGGAGTCGTTATAAAATGGACCAACTCCTAGTGCAAAAATATATAATTAGTTGGTACAGTTTGATGCAGGGCCAAGAGCAAGAGGAATTGGGTCTTGCCAGCGCTACTGCTCCCATATCTTCAGCCTCATCAGATGAGGAGTTTAATTTTGAAGTTTGGATGCCATGGAGCAAAGTGTTACCGCAGGGGAAAAGATAGCAAACAGATTGACCAGATTTCAGCAAAATTTTTCACTTGTAGAGATGTTGCCCCTGTGGTCACCGCTTTGCCCCCAACCCAAGTTAGTGTAGAGAGGCCGTTCTCTAGCCTGGAAATAATTGGATCAGATGTGAGGTCATGTATGCAGGATCTGATGGAGGCAATACTATTTCTCAGAACAAATTCAGAGACTCCACAAATGTTATTCGGGACGTTTTTGTTGAAAACTGTTTTCCCCACTTACTACAGCGTTTTGCATATTTACTATTTATTAAAGTTATTTGTGTTTTAAAGTTGTATCCAATAAATAGATTTTATGTTCTACCTAAATAGCTTGATCATTGTATCATAAGGTGAGAAAAGCCTGATGTTACCATTTTTACTACAATAAAGTTATCACTTAAACATGCGCCGAGTATGAGGGAGTCGGAGTTAGGGAAGTTGAAGAGTCGGAGTCTTTGCTTACCGACTCCACAGCCCTGCTTGTTAGCGTGTGTATACAGAGATAGCTGTCAATCACTAATAAGACCGCCCACTGGACTCCTTAATGCAGAATACTAATAATCTTTATTTATATGACGCCGAAATATTCTGCAGCATTTCACAATTTACAGACAAAACCAAACATTACAAGCTACTTACAGCTCAGACACAAGGGCCCTGCTCGCAAGAACTTACAATCTATTAAATAAGCAGGGATTTAAATGAGTGAAGTACAGGTTGTGCGGGATCTTTCCCAAGAGAAATATATATTAGGTTATGTTAGAAGAATATATGGAAAAAAGAGAAATACAACAGGCGCACAATAGTGAAGTATGTAATAACCAGTGTTAGCAATATAGATGTGTTACGCTCACCTCTCGGAGTTGTGCGTATGGCTGAGGCACAACTCTCACATAGATATGATTTCTCCTTATTGGTTCCCCGTCTTAGGCAGCTCGGTGTCCGTGAATCCGTGTGTGCATAACACACGGTCAATACAAAGTAATAGGATAAAAAATACGGAGTTGCGGCGCTCTTGGAGGATATAGGGTAAAAAACACCTTATTTTAAGAGTGTTTATTGTTAAAAGAGAGAACACTCATATAAAAACTCTAAAACTTAACGTGTTTCTCATGGTATACCCATGCTTCATCAGAAGTGCACTTCTGATGATGCATGGGTATACCATGCGAAACGCGTAAAGTTTTAGAGTTTTTTATATGAGAGTGTTCTCTCTTTTAACAATAAACACTCTTAAAATAAGGTGTTTTTTGCCCTATATTCTCCAAGAGTGCTGCAACTCAGTATCTTTTATCCTATTACTTTATTAGGTTATGTTCACACACTATATTTTTGCACTTATTTCTACGTATATTTTGCGCCAAAATATGCCAAAACAGTGTTCAGCTACACTTTTCGTAGACTATAAAATACGCACCGTCATTAAAACTATGCGTATCTTACTCTCGTATGTTTGCGTGCGACTGAAAAGAATTGACGTCAATTATTTCAGGGGTATACGTACTGTCAAATAAATATAGGAGGCAGATATCTGCCTCGGGCCACTGCGCGAATCGTGTTGAATTTACGCGCTTGCAAGCAAGTCATTTCAACAGCGGAACAGACACGTTTTGCGCGCCACAATATGTTGTGTGAACTCTCCCAAAATATCAGCTCCTCCTGCTCTAGAACATGCTGCCAGCAGATCAGATAGCGTTGTCAATGTGACCGGTTCCCTTTAAGAACAAATCCTGCATAGCTGTGCTCTGTTATGAACACTAATGTGAACGGAGTCTACAGTACATGACACGTAGAGGAGTCCAGCTACCAGTTTATATACAGCTGTTTATGCCCTAAGCCCAGTGTATAAGTAATATGGTCTCCATGTGCCACCACACTGGCTCTGTGCACACAGCAATGCGGTGTGCAGGGGCCTTTTTGGAAGATGTACACACTTTGCCAGCTATCTCCATAAGGGTGTTTTATACATCTTAAAGGGGTTGTCTCACTACAAGGATTGCTGCTTTTTATGTCAAAGATCTTGCGACAACAAGTCACTTTGCAATATATGTCCATTAACAGTGTCCTACCTATTCCTAGATATCCCCTCTTTTATGGGCTGCATCAGCTCCTCAGGTCACTATAGCTACAGACCTGTATGATCTATCCCAGGCATCCTCAAACTGCGGCCCTCCAGCTGTTGGGAAACTACAACTCCCATCATGCATTTATATAATCTTTAACAGTGGGAATGATGGGAATTGTAGTTTGCCAACAGCTGAAGGGCCGTAGTTTGAGGATGGCTGATCTATCCTGATAGGCTGCCAGCACTGGTTGCTATAGCTACAGACCTGTTCAATCTCTCCTGATAGGCTGTTAGCACTGGTTGCTATAGCTACAGACCTGTTCAATCTCTCCTTATAGGCTGTCAGCACTGGTTGCTATAGCTACAGACCTGTTCAGTCTCTCATGATTGGCTGACAGCACTGGTTGCTATAGCTACAGACCTGTTTGATCTCTCCAGATAGGCTGTCAGCACTGGTTGCTATAGCTACAGACCTGTTCAATCTCTCCAGATAGGCTGTCAGCACTGGTTGCTATAGCTACAGACCTGTTCAATCTCTCCTGATAGGCTGCCAGCACTGGTTGCTATAGCTACAGACCTGGCTTCTACTGCAGCCAGGTGGAAGCCAGTAAACACGCCCCAGGATTCAAAATGAAACCAAGAAAACAGGACGAATCAAGAGTTGACATAGAATAGATCTGCGTTTTGTAACTGTTCACTATCTGCAGCTTGAAATATTGGAACTGCAGTTGTTAGAAAAGTAAGTAAAAAGAAAGCTCTGCATTGATTCCCAAGTGTAAGTTTCACCTGTGACACCTAAATCTGGTCAAATCCAGCTGTCTCTTAGATTTAAGTAACAGAATAGGGTTATGTGGTGTGCAGCTTGTTAGAGGAACAGGTGGTAATGATTTGATTTACCCTCAGCAGTGTAATGCTCACCAGATGTAAGGCTCTTGTACCATCTGCATGTACAGCGCAGTTCAGAAGTTGGGGATTTTTTGTTGTTATTTTGGCTCCATGTATGACCATGAGACTGTGATTATGAGGTTGAGGTGCGGACGGTCAGCCAAAAGTCAGCAGACTATCAGTTAGGCTGTCATCTGTCCCTAAACTGAAGGCCTGCAAGTCCATGTTGAGTGGATGCAGGGTGATGTGGTATAAATGATCTATCTTTATTATACGGGTCAGTATATAGTTCTAGTTTCTTCTGTTTTATTTCTTAAAAAAAAATTAAAACTATTTAAGATAAATGAATTTGCTTTGCAACGCCATGCTGCGTCAACTGGAACTTTTTTTTATATATATATATATATATTTTATTTGGTGGAGATGTATGAGGGGTTGTTTTTTTGTCATAGGATGAGTTGTAGTTGTTATTGCACCATTTTGGGCCACATTCAACCTTTTGATCCCTTTTTTTTTCATTTATTTAGGTAGGCGACGGGATCAAAAGCAGCAATTCTGGCCTTGAGTATTTTTTTATTTTACAATGTTCATTGCAGTGGATAAATAACAACAGGTTTTAATCATTTGCACATTTTTTTTATACTAACATTTATTACATTTCCGTTAGTTGTTGTTATTTATTATTATCACTATTATTATTATTTGTTTCGTTCAGAAAAGGAGGTTGTTAGGAAGTGCGAATATCTGAGTTTTATTAAGATTTTTTATAAAAATGTACATACACAAAACTCTATACATACACCTGATCACTTGTACAATACACTGCTGTACTTAGGGGTTGCAGTGTACTTGTCTTTGACCACTATATCTATGACATCCTACTTCTAGCAGAAACGTGGTTGTCTCCGTTCTTGGAACCAGCTGCGTATGGATCGAGCTCGGCTCTAAAGTCCATGCCGTATTTTCCAGTATACATGTCTCGGTGTAGTTAGGACATTCACACGGCTTATTTCGGGCACGAATTCCAGCCGTATTGCGCGCCATCCTGGAATCCGTGCCAGCCATTACGGTAATCCACAGTTCTCGTAGAGAACTATGGATTCCGTCACTCCTCCCCGCTCGGCGAATACGCCGCGGGGGGAGAAAGTGACATTCACATTATCCAGGCACAATACGCGCCGTGGATAATGCATGTCTATGGGTCCGGCGAGCTGCCGCCCCCGCCCCGCTCCGTACTCAAGCCGTAATTGCGGATGAAATCCGTCCCGCAATTACGGCTTGAATAAGCCGTGTGAACCCCGCCTTAAACACAAAGGGGCACATTTATCAAGGCAGTTGAGTCAGAATTCTGTGTCTTATCAGCAGCGCCGGAGATTATTGTTACTAACAAACTTTAACCCTTTAAAGCTCTGTAGCCTTCTCTGCTGTTGGGGTATGTTCACACGGCGTAATGTGGCGCGTACCTGTGCGCGCTGCAATACGCCTGCTGTTGAAAGTACGTGCCAGCGCATACTTTCCACATCACTACGGCCCGGCCTCCTATTACTTTTTTCTTTTCCCCTTGTGTGTACTCACCGGAAAGAAGTGACCTGTCACTTCTTTTGTCACTCAGACAGTCTTTACTGAATGCAATGCACAAATGTAAACCTATGCATTGTAGGCATAAGACCGCAATAATGAGAAATTACAACTGCATATCAATCAGAATCAGTACATATCAAAATTACAGTAATACATGTTACTTCTTCTTACGGGTGCGCACTGTGTGCTGGGGAATACGTCGGGTTGTCATAGCGCACCGTATTTGGGTGCATTGCATATGGTCTCCATGTGCCACCATACTACTTACAAATATGCCGTATGAACATACCCTTTTAACTCCTCCATCACCAATTTCCCTCTAACAGGCTCGGCTAGGAATAGAAAAAGTCAGTCACTGCTGTAGAACCACCCACAGGAAGTGGGAGCCTGAAGCTGGCAGTGAAGACCAGAATGATAGCAACAGCCTTTAAAGTTTGTTAGTAACAAAGATAAACAAGCTCCTGTGCTGCTGATAAACACAGCTGGAAGTGATGTCACCATCCTGGCCACAGCTGCTTGATCAGAGAGAGGTGGTTGGTAACCTAGGCAACCATCGGTGCACAAGCAGGAGATAACTGCTGTAACTCTGAAATGAATCAGAGTAAAAACAGCAATGTATTTGGAGATAGTTTTTATTTACCTTTGCCTACATATTTAAACCTAATCATTGTGCTGGGAAAACCCCTTTAGGCCTCGTTCACACGGCTTATTCTGCCGCGGATTGGCGCCGTACTGCCACCGGATTTGCGCTGCAGTACGGCGCCAATCCGCGCAGCAATTACGGTAATCCACTGCTCTCATAGAGAACAGTGGATTCCGTCGCTCCTCCCCGCCCGACGGATTCGCCGAGCGGGGAGAAAGTGACATGCACATTATTTACGGCGCGGACGCGCCGTAAACAATGCATTGTCTATGGGGCCGGGAGCGGCGCCCCCCGCCGCGCTCCGGCCCCGCCCCCGTCCCGCCCCTTATTCACGGTGGATTTGTGAGCTCAATACGGCTCACAAATCCGTCGGGAATAAGCCGTGTGAACACGGCCTTAAGGCCATGTTCACACGGCATAATTGCGGGGCGTAAGTCTGGACTTCGGAGCTCGTGCCGATCGGCGCGTACTCCCGCGGGCCGTGGGGAGGGGGGGGGGGGCAGCAGTTCGCCGGCCCCATAGACATTTATTACTGGCGGTGCGTATTCGCAGTTAGTAATTGACCTGTCATTTATCTCCCCGCCCAGCGGATTCGCCGAGCAGGGAGAGGAGACGTAATCCATAGTTTTCTATGAGAACTGTGGATTACCGTAATGACTGGGGCACATTTCGCTTGTATTTGAGCGCAGTATTTCTCAACTTCCACCAGTTACAATAATAAAAAGTAATTTATGACAATTATCAAACTATAGAAAATTAAATTATTTATATTTAATAAAAAATGTTATCATATAAAATTAATATAAAATACAGAATATCAAAAAAATATAAAAAATATCTCCTATAAAATGTATTTAAAATCCATAGAATCTAAAACTAATTTTACATTAAGTAACCCACTGATGGTGGTCAGATTTTTTAACATTTTTACTACATTAAATTTGAAATTTACTTTTGCTGCTCTCACCCTTTATTCTACTTACAAGAGCCAGCACAGCACAGCAGGGGCCCAACTTTGGTTCAAAAAGTGGGGGGGACCAAATTACCAAATTTTTCCTCTCAACCCCTATATTTCTGTCCTTCCCTCCCTACTTCCCTTTCACTTCCCCTCTCTTCCCTTCTCTCCCTGCAGTGAAGCGACCCCCTCTATCCCAGCTAGGAGGTCTGAGGGAGCACTGTGAGCCCCCCCCAGCAGGTCCGGGTGGAGTGCTTATGATAAACACTTTTGGTGCAATCCATAAGGTTATGAGTGGCTCTCTATCTAATTGCTGAAGTTTAGAGCCGGACTAGGACTAAAAAGCAGCCCTGGCAATGACACCAAACCAGCCAACCTATAATAAGTCCCCCTCCAGATGGAAATAAAAAACCTCGCACAATGCAGCAAATTTCGCTTAACCCGCCCCCTCTCCCCACAAACACCCATCACTACTCCAATAAATGTGTTATACACACAACAGAATGAGGAAAATAAAAGAGCCCAATTTCACTGTACCTCTAGGAATCACTTATGTCACTGACTGTACCTCAAAATTTATTTTATTGCTACCATACACCAGAAATGACATCACTCACTGCACCCCAGAAATTAATTATATTACACATGGAAGCCACAGAAATTACATTACTAAATGCACCTTACAAATGAATTGCACCTTGTACTCAAGAAATAATATAATTCATTATACCCCAAAAATGTATTATATTACACAATGAACCCGAGAAATGAATTACATTATACACTGTACTCCAGAGATTACATCACACCATACCCCAGAGATTACATTACACAATGTATCCCAGAGATTAGATTACACATCATACCCCATAGATTACTAGATTACACACTGTACCGCAGAGATTACATTAATCACTGTACCGCAGAGATTACTAGATTACATTAGACATTGTACCCCAGAGATTACATTACACACTTTACCCCAGAGATTACTACATTACACACCATACACCAGATATTACATTACTCACTGTACCCTAGAGATTACTACATTACCCACTGTACCCCAGAGATTAGTTTACACACCATACCCCAAATATTACTGCATTATTCACCGTACTCCAGAGATTACTACATTACACACTGTACAACAGAGATTATATTACACCATACCCCAGAGATTACCTTACATATTGTACTCCAGAGACTACATTAGACAAGGTACCCCAGAAATAGTTTGTGTATGTACATATATTGAACACAGACACACTACACACTTGGGGCGAGCTCACATGCCGGTTTTTCGGCACTGACAGTATTGTTTGCTTGTTGGAAATTTGGCGCTTGCAAAGGCAGAATCCCGATGAGCAAACGACCCAGACTGCCTGAGGCAATTTTCTCCCTCCAATCCTTTAGTGCTGTTAGTGCATAAAACACCTCGAATAATTCTTTTTAGGCGCTGGCAGCATGCGGCGTAAATGCTCAAGTAAAATCAGTGTCATCTAAACGATGACACTGATTTTACAAAGGGTATAATGTCATTCAGTTTCCTGTCGGATTGGACATCAGTTCTGAGGCAGATCCAGCACTGAATCCACCCCAGAATCGGCATTCATATCTTGCTTGTGAACGTACCCCTAAGGTATGTTCACACGGTGTATAGAGGGGCGTACTGTGTGCTCTGTTATATGCCAGGTGTTTTAGAAGTACGCGGTGGCCAGTCCACACTTCTAAAATTCTGCGGGGCCGGCTATATTCACTTTCATTTTCCCCAGCGTGTAAGTGCAGTGAAGAAGTGACGTGGCTAGACACATGCCTGAACAGTATATACACATCTCTCATATACAGTACATACCCTACTCACATGCACACACAACGCTTAGAACCCTTGTACCCTTCTTACCTGTTTCCTGTAGTCTGGTGCAATTGGCATTCAGCAAGAGCTTCCCTTCTTCTCTTAGCATAAGGGAAGTGGTATACAATGGGAGGGAAAGATACAGCCCCAGATACAGAGTGCGCTGGACTGTGAGCAGCGTTCTGATTGGTGAAGCAGCCCCTGCTGACTCCTGCTGTACCAATCAGCGCTGATCTCACTTTGCACTGACACTTGAGGCTGCTGCCTACTCTGTCGCCCCAAGATGCACAGAGATATAGGAGGCAATGGGTTAACTTCTTCCTCCTCTGTGCTCTGCTCTCCCCACTCACCGTCTTCTCATGCTTTCATATGGATTATTTTGTATTGAAGTGGCTAAAAAGTAGGGGGGACCGTCCCCCACCCAGAAAAAAGTGTGGGGAACCAGTCCTCTCCATACCCCCCTAAAGTTACACCTATGCAGCACAGGTCTTGCTGGAACCTGTGGTCCACCAAGCAAGACCACTACCATAGTTTCTATTCACTGACATGCTATACTAATGACTTTTCTTTTATTTCCAGCCTATCTATAGCCTTTATACATGTTTGGCGCATTACTAATGCGGCAAAGTTTCATTATGCGCCAAACACACAGGCAGCGCGATGAACACCATTTTTAATCGCACAAAATCTACTTTCATACTGTCGTATTCTACACTCTTCTATATCTATTTAGAACTGGGTTGTCGGCGTCAAGTATAAAAAAAAATACGCATTTGAATTCATACATGTCGCCCTTGTTGTGTGGACAGATCCTTAATCATACAAAAGTCATAAGTGGACCCATGTCATGAAATTAATGAAACGCATATTATAACATAGTAATAAGGTAACATATCAGTGATATATAATAGGCTGTACAAAATTCCTATAACTACATAGTGGTCATAGAGAATTCAATATGAGATGCCAGTGCAGAAAAGAAAGTACCTGCAGTAAAACAGGAGATGAATGCATAAAGGTATAAATTATAGCAGAGGTCCCAAATCCAGTCCTCAAGGCCCACCAACAGGGTATGTTTTCTGGATTTCCTCAGCATTGCACTGGTGATTTCATTATTGTCAGTGCATTCTATGGGATATCCTGTTGGTGGGCCTTGAGGACTGGAGTTGGGGAACACTGAACTATGTCACGGCCACCACCCCCAACATGGGAAGTGTGTAGCTATGTAACTGTGTCCTGTTGTTAGAGGCCACACCCTTCTCACTAAGCCCCACCCACTTCATAAAAAAAATAAGGCCATGTTCACCCGGCTTATTTGGACGTGGTTTTGGACGAGGTTGTCGGAGCGTCTCCTCGTCCAAAACGCTTCCAAAACTCACCCAGTTCATTTCATTGATTCCTATGTAAAACCTCGTTGTAGTTCACACACAACGAGGTTTTTATACGCTTCTTTGGAAGCGCTGAAAAAGAAGTGTCATGTCAATTCTTGAAGCGTGTCTTAGGCGCGTTTTTCGGTGCAGTTTTTGGCGCGCTTTTGGCACGGTTTTCGGAGTAGTTTTTTTCCTGGCTATTAATTTGTATGGGTTAAAACCTCGCCGAAAACCTCGTCAAAATAAGCCGTGTGAAAATACCCTAAATGGCTTGAGCAGAAATCTGCGGCTTTTGTACACCACAAAATTGCCAAACAGTTTTGTGAACTATAAAGGATTAGTTTGTAGCATAAGGCGATATCTACACAGCACTGGTTGCTGATAGGATTTACAGTGGAGTCAGGTTTTTGCCAAAAACCGCGGCGTGATGAAGTTAAAATACCAAATAAGGAAGATGCTGTAGAAATAAAAGGGAACAAAACGCCGGAGCGCAAACCTAGCGCGGCACAATTTAAATATTGAGAAAAAAAAAAGAGTTTGCTTGCTCACCTGATGGAGTTGCACGTGGCAGTACAACTTGCTATTGTAGTGTAAGAATGATCCCTTAAAGAGAACCTGTCACATAGTTTTTACACCCCTTGCTGAGGGCAGCACAAGCTAGTGACAGACCTGCTGTTTCCAGCGCTGTGTCCCTTATTCTGTAAGATGCTGGAGTTTAAAGTATTTAATGATTAAATCTGCAGTTTTCAGCCAGAAAAGAGTCCTTCAAAGAGTCCGTTCTTTTCATACCCCGCCCACCTGAGGCTAGCCCTGCCACCTCAACTGATAAACCTATTACTTTGAATAGGTAGAAAACATGTGAATAACTGTCAGTGGGCGGGATTAGCCCCTTTTGGTGGTCGGGCTAAACACCTGCTCATGAATAAGATTTGAGCATTAAAGGGAACCTGTCACCATAGGTTATGCCCCCTTGCTGAGGGCAGCACAAGCTAGTTGTCAGACCTGCTGTTTTCCAGCGCTGTGTCCCTTATTCTGTAAGATGCAGCAGTTTTAGAGCATTTACCCCTCAAATCTATTTCATGAGAGGTGTTACCCGCCCACCAAAGGCTAGCTCAGCCCCACTGACAGTTATTCCCACATTTTTTTTACCTATTCAAAGTAATAGGTTTGTCATGTTGGGGTGGGCGGGGCTAGCCTCCGATTGGCCGGTTTGAAAAAAACTGACTTTTTTGAAGGACTCTTCGAATGACTCTTCTGGCTGAAAACTGCAGATTTGAGCATTAAATACACGAAAACTACAGCATCTTACAGAATAAGGGACACAGCGCTGGAAACAGCAGGTCTGACACTAGCTTGTTCTGTCCTCAGTATAAGGGGGGCATCATCTATGTGACAGGTTCTCTTTAAATGCTCTAAAACTCCAGCATCTTACACAATTAGGGACACAGCGCTGGAAACAGCAGGTCTGACACTAGCCTGTGCTGTCCTCAGCAAGGGGGGCATAAACTGTGACAGGTTCCCTTTAAGTCCAATCCAAAATTAGCAAGCTGCATCACTGCTCCAACGGACAGTATAAGTATATGAGGAAAGAGTTAAAATATTTTTTTTAGAAAAGAATATGTGATTTTAAATGGCGCTAATGCTTCTATAATGAGAGTATAATTAATTATTATTATATTAAACTGGTTTTAATTTTTTGAATACAAAAAAGTGGTTGCCACTAGTATGAGCGATAAATATTTAGTAGCAAAACCACTATGTACAATAAAACCTTGCTCTAAAGCATATAAAAACGAAATGCTACGTGTTTCACCAGCACTTGGCTTCATCAGGCAATGGTTGCTGTTCCCACTACACAGGCATTTTTAACAGTGGGCGGTGAATGGAGGCCGCCCAATCTGTAATTAGGAGTAAATAATTAATAAACATATGAGAAAGGGGACTAAGAAAAGCAAAAAAACAACATCTTATTCTGTTTAACCATCATAAATATCTTACATATACCCCAATAACTTTTTATGGGGGGTAAAGTTTAATTAGAACAATCCATAGGAGCCATTCGAAACTGACATGGGAAAAGGGGCGCATGTAATTCTTGGGCACAAAAGTATGTAAATGGGGCCAAACCCATGTACCCCGCTCAAAAAATTTTAAAAATGCCACCTGTTCCAGCATAATGGCCTGGTTTTTGCTGTACTGAAATATAAACATGTAAATCATACGGTTGAGTGCGCGCCTCCAGCAGGGCCCCACCCTAGGGCATTACAAAGTGCGGTGGGCGCTCTTTAATGCCCCTAATATTGGAGTGCGCCTGGTTTAAAATCTGTTCATACATGTCCCCCTAAGTGTATTCATACATTGCAGATTCACTGCTAGTGGGAGGCCTAAATAAGCTCAGCTTCATCAATCCATCGGAGTCTAAGGCGGGGCTTTCCCACACAGCGCAGTTTTGGTGCAGTTTTAACTTGCTCCTTAAACTGCCTTTATTCCAACAACTTCTTTCACTTACTAAACGTTTTGGAAAGGAGTATCAATTAGTGTGGTGAAAGGGCCCGGGTTCAAAAGGGTTTATTCCCGACGTTTTTGTGAGCCGTATTACTCCAAAAATCCCCCGTGAATAAGGGGGTTGGGCAGGGGCGGGCTGGAGCGTGCCGGGGGGCCGCTCCCGGGCCCCCATAACAATGCTTTTTTACGGCCGTCCGCGCCGTAAATAATGTGCAGCCACTTTCCCCCCCGCGGCAGATTCCCGAAGGGAGGAGCGACGAACCCTGTTCTCATAAGCGTGGATTACCGTAATATCCGAGGGATTGGCGCCGTACGAAGCGAAAATCCCGCGCATTTAGGGCCCCAAATCCTGACAAAATAAGCCGGTAAAACAGGCCTAAGGGTGCTTTCAAAACGGTTTTCGTTTTTGGTGCTTTTTTGGCGTTTTTTTTCCAATGCTTTTTTGTGCAGGAAGGCACACCCCTTAATGTTGTACATTGCTGCACAAAAATCGTGATTTTCCCGGAAATTTACCGCGATTTCTGCCGCAATTTTAGTGCAGCAATGTACAACATTAATTGCTGTGCCTTCCTGCACAAAAAAACATTGAAAAATGCATCAAAAACGCCCCAAAAACGCACCGTGTGAAAGCACCCTAAGGCTATGTTCAAACGGCTTAACTACGGGACGTAATTACCCCCTTCAATTACGCCTGTGTCCGGGGGGGCGGAGCGGGGATGGAGGGGGGGGGCCGGGCACTTCCCCGGCCCATGACATTCATTACCACGCGTGTAAAACGCCGGTTTTTAATTTTCACTTGTCCTTACTCCCCCCGGGGGCGTATTCGCCGAGGGGGAGGAGAATAACCCATATTTTTCTCTATGAAACTGGGGAACCCGTAAGAATGGCCGTTTTTTCAGCCGGTAATTTGCGCACTTGGGGGGGGGGGCAGAAATTTTCGGACTGAAATACGGCCCCCTTTTTAAGCCTTGTGAACATGGCCTAAGGGGCTTTCACAGGGGTTGCTTTTTGAGCCTGCTTAAGCAGAAGGCACACAATTAAGGTCATTGCTGCACAAAATTTCGGGGCAAAAACAGGTAAAATCGCGGTAATTACCACGATTTTTGTCAGCAATGGGACAGCATTAATTGCTGGCCTTTCCCGCACAAAAAACGCATTGAAAAAAAGCACCGTTGAAAGCCCCTAATTCACAAGACTTCACACACGGTCATTGATTACGTGCTTGAATCACCTTTCTGAACAATTTATACAACAGAAAGAAGCTTGATGAGAATAGAGGCAATTTAATTGGAGCGCTGTTAAAACTGCACCAAAACTGCGCTGTGTGGAAGCGCCCTAACAGAAGATCTGTTAGTCGAGAGAAACGTCCGAAATCCCAGCACTACTATGGTAGTTCCTTGTTGTGCGCATGACTGCAATTGTGGGAATAACTCTTTAATTAAAATGTGTCCATCCTAGATAAATACATAATTTGTACCCTCATAGAACAGAATGGAGAATTGAACCCACGCACGGCTGGCTCTCCAGTCTGCGCCGGAACTTTTGGGGGCCTGTTCCTGAGATAGGTACAGGTCCCAGAGGTGGGACCTGCACCTACAGTGGAGAAAAAAAGTATTTAGTAAGCTACCAGTTTTGCAAGTTCTCCACTTAAAGGGGTTTTGCCACTATGTAATGCTGACGTGGGATCCTCCAAAATGGGTATTTATACTGTATATGTGATTACAAAAAGTGAAGCCTCTGAGAGCTACAGCATTGCTCATCCCCCTTAGTTTCCTGAAAGTTTACATTAGACACGACCAGGACACTGACAGGAGCTGATCTGTTTGCACTTCTTATCTGATGACAGGAAACATGAAGGAGCTTGCAAGGGGCTGGGGAGAAAGTGCAGTGTATGAGTCTGTCTGCTGTATAGAGAATACACGATTGTAATGTTATTATTTGAGTAAACTTTAGAGACGCTCCCTGCTTCCTCGCTCTCTGCTCAACCCCCTCTCACCTCTGCAACTGTTCATGACTCAGCATGCTTTGTTTATATTCTCTCCTGAGCAGATAAGAGGTAAGGAACTCACTTTGTGGCAAAACCCCTTTAAAAAGATGAGAGAGGCCTGTAATTGACATCATAGGTGGACCTCAACTATGAGAGACAAAATGAGAAAGCAAATCCCGAAAATCACATTGTCTGATTTGGAAATAATTTATTTGCAAATTATAGTGGAAAATAAGTATTTGGTCAATAACAAAAGTTCATCTCAAGACTTTGTTATATTTTTCCCCACTGTATCAGACTGTGGTGGCATATCCTAGTGATACACCGTCAATGTCTATGGTGGTTAAACCCCCTTAATAAGAAAGAGAATATATAGTTATGGAATATTGCTGCCAGGCTGCATTCTCTAGAATACCCAGTTAAAGCTGCAGCAGCACTTACCGTGTTTCCCTGAAACTGACACCCCCGAAAGTAAGGCATAGCAGAGATTTTGTTGAATTCCCTAATATAAGGCACCCCCCGAAAATAAGACATAGTGGAAATCATTAGAGGGTTGAAGGACACGTGAAGGGAGGTCATGTGACGGTGATGTCACCACAGGATCCGAACATCCAAAGGAGAGTAGACAGAAAGTACATGTAAGTAATAGAGGGAAGAGGGGGGAGAACAGAGCAATGACACTGACACACATCTCACAGGAGGGCTGATGGGGCATGCTGGGACTTCTAGTTCTACAAGTCCCAGCATGTCACATTTGCCATCCTTTGAGAGAAGTCACTGTAGCTGCCATAAAATGTCCTTTACATACATTATATCCTATGTTTGTGACTCTAAACTTTAAGATATATAGTATAAAATATATATATATATATATATATATATTATATACTCACACACATATATAATCTATCATATTATTATAAATAATATATCCTAAAATATAACTAATTATTATACAAAAATTTAAAGTAAAAGCATGCTTCATTTTCGGAAAAATAAGAAATCCCCTAAAAATAAGGTTTTAGCGCATTTTTAGGAGCAAAAATTAATATAAGACGCTGCCTTATTTTCGGGGAAACAGGGTAGTGACAAAGTTTTCTAATATTTGTACAGATTTTCTGTAAGAGAAAACGATTCCATCAATCGTAGGTCACAAGCTGTTATTCCCATTACAGTAGATGATAACATGAATATTTATTTGCTAAACTTTATATAAACTGTAACTAAAATGAAAGAAACATTGGTGTAGGTTGTGTATAAAAATGTACACTTACAAAGTGAGAAGACTTTCCTTATCGTGGACTTGGAAATCATTTTCAGGTGATAAAAAACAAAAAGATGTAAAATGTTCCTAGTGAGCAACAAAGCTGTGTTCTTAAAGGGGTTGTCTCACTACAAAGAATAGCTTTCAAAATGTAGGGAACACTAAGGCTATGTTCATACGACTTAAAATGGGACGTAATTCGGTCCATAATTACGCGCCGGAGTGCGCAAATTGCGCCTGGAATACGTCCCAGTCATTACGGTAATCCACAGTTCTCATACAGATCTATGGATTACGTCTCCTCTCTCTGCTCGGCGAATCCACCGCGGGGGGAGATAAGTGACATGTGAATTACCAGCGACGTATACGCGCCGCTGGTAATGAATGTCTGGGCCTGCGAGGTGCCGTCCCCCGCCCCCGCTCCCGCCCCGCCCCCGTCCACACGGCGTAATTGCGGGGCGTAATTACACCCTGCAAATAAGCCGTGTGAACATAGCCTAAATGAAGACGTTTTCCAAATATATTGCTTTGTTCATCATTTTTTTGTTAAGGAGCTACAAGTGATTTTATCACCTTCTGGGCTCTCTCAGGTTTCCCAAGTGACCGACCTGTGTACTCCTTATCCCCTGCTTTTTGTTCTATCTGATAGCAGGGAGTGACATCATCACACAGGTCAAGGCCAACAGTGAGAGCTTGTGTGTTATATGATCTTTCAGACAAAAGCTGTCTGTAATTAGCATATGAGCTCAGTGTATTCAGACTTCTCTGTTTATCAGTCTAAATTAAATAAATTACCTTCTCTGAGGTCCAGTAGAAGCTTCTGAGCTAATGTAAACAGTAGAGTATTTACTCTACTGTTTACATTAGCTCAGAAGCTTTTCCGGACCTCAGAGAAGGTAATTTATTTAATCTAGACTGGTCTGGGTTCTGTTTATTTGTAGAGGTCTAAAATGGAGTCTATCTTTATGGTAGTCCTCTGGTCTGGATTTTGATTAATTTTAGCATCTGGTCTGCAGTCTAAATAATCTTTAAAGGTGGTTTTCTCACTACAGTGATTGACTTTTAACATGTAGGGAAAGGTAGATAAAGACTATTACTCTATACATTGCTTTGTTGATTTGCTTTGGTCAGGAGATAAAGAAGATTGTATCTCCTCTTAGACCAAACTAGTTTCTCTGGTTACTGACCACCTCTCCCTGCTCTCTCTTATCTCTCATTGCTCTAAGCTGCTGTCGGTCAGACAGTCTGTCCATGGTGAGTCATTCCATACTAAGTCTTATCTCTAGCAACGGGCTTTGATTACTTAACTAAATGAGAAGCTTTCACTCTTTAGAGCTCTGTAGCCTTGTGTACTGCATGTCATGTCAATGTAACAGTAATATCTAGGAACAGCAGAGCTGATGTGCAATCACTGCTATAGACCCACCCACAGCACGTGTGATTCTAAAGCTGGCTGTGGCTGTGAAATTGTATGGTGAGAAAACCCCTTTAAGGTCATGGTCAGAGGTCTGAGTTAATTTTAGGGATTTAGTCTAGGGTCTGAATAATTTAGTCTAATATAGAGCCTAAATGTATTTTAGTGGCCTGGTCGGGGGTCTGATTAATTTTAGACAGTTAAGTAAGTGTAGGAGTCTGATCTGGGGTGTGAAGGAGTTTTGGGATTAAAGAGTCCCATAAATAATGGGATCCTGTTTTTCATAGACAAATGAAAACGCTTGATGTAAACAGTTTAATAAAGTGTAAAACATTAAGAAGGGTTGGGGGTTCTGAATCTTAAAAATATGAATCATTATACCGTAGAACTTATGTAATAACATTTAGAGATAAGGTATTTGAAGCAGTTGCCAAATTGTCTGTTATACAACAATTATAGCAAATCCCTAAATGTAACACTATAACCCTATGCAGGGGCGTAGCTACAGGGGGTGCAGCGATAGCAGTCGCAACCGGGCCCTGCAGCCTCAGGGGGCCCAAAAGCCCTTCTTCCACATAAGAAGATGCCAGTATTATAAATGGTGCATGGTAATCGGGGGCCCACTTACACTTTTTGCACTAGGGCCCAAGCGCTTAAAGTTACGCCTCTGACCCTATGTCATTATCAGGTCCAACCTTCTGTACAGAATATTTACCCGAAGGCTATGTTCACACGGGTTATTTTGGGGCGCATTTTGCCGCATATTTTGTGGTGTACTGCGCTTAAAGGGGTTTTGCCACGATGTAATGTTGACGTGGGATCCTCCAAAATGGGTATTTAATCACTTTTCTAAATATATGTGATTACAAAAAGTGAAGCCTGTGAGAGCTACAGCATTTCTCAATCCGCCTTAGTCACCTGAAAGCTGGCATTAGACACGACCAGAGGAGCTGACAGGCCGCGCTTGCGTGAAACACTTCTTATCTGATGACAGGGAAAATGAATGAGCTTCAGGGGGCTGGGGAGAAAGTGCAGTGTATGAGCCTGTATCTTGCTGTATAGAGAATTAACTGTTGTAAAGTTATTATTTGAGTTAAGTTTTGAGACGCTCCCTTATTCCTCACTCTCTGCTCACCCCCTCCCTTTCACCCCTGCAGCCTTTATGACTCAGCATGATTTGTTTATATTCTACTTTGTGCTGATAAGGAGGTAAGTAACTCACGTCCTGGCAAAACCCCTTTAATATGCGAGGAAATGCGCCCCATAATTATGGTAATCCATAGCTCTCATAGAGAACTATGGATTACACCTCGTCCCCCCCGCACGTACAGTACGATCGCATTGTAAGTGTGGGGAGATAAGTGACATGTCTATGGGGCTGGCGGGCTGCGCCGCAGGAGTATACGCTGATTAGCGCGAGCTCCCAAAACACTCGATGTATTGCGGCGCGTACTGTACGCGCGCAATACATCGTGTGAACATACCCTAAGGGTGTGTTTACACAGCACAGACCAGAATCGGTCGGATTTCCCGACCGGCATTTTGTCATTTTTTGGCACATAGTGGACGGCTTTTGTCTGCGGTTTGCGGATTCAAGCCCTTCCCCCTCCCATTAATATGTTCATGTTCTGCCTGAAAACCGGGAGGAAGAACGAACATGTTCTAAGTTTTTCGGACCGCCGGCGGTGTAAAAAAACGTCCGGCAGAAAATCCATTCAGTGGGGACTTCTGCACAGATTTTCTATTGAAGTCTATGGAGAACGTTGATTGTCCGTTATCAGACGGTTTGTAAAACTGCAAACTGTCTGAAAAACCGACAAATAACCTGTGCAGTGGGGACAAGCCCTTCGTTTTTGGAATCTGAACCATAATTTTTGCCTCACAGAGATTCGCAAATTCTGATGGTCCATATGACCAGTCAGCTCTTTAAAGGAGCAAAACCCCCCAAAAAAATCATATTGAATCATTTTGTAAAATGCTTATGACTTTAGATTGTTCTGGTACATATCCTTCCTGGTTGGTTCCTGTTCAGAACTTTTGGCATGCCTGTATAATAGCCAGACCACTCTACCGTCTGTGTACTGGGGATAAAAGTCGACTGACTGAGCTACTGAGCATGTGTGACCACCAGCACTGGACACAGTACGTGGTCAGGGTGATTACTTGACCAAGGGCAATTCCTAGAAAGAACAGGACCCCAGACCCATCATTTTTAGACAGTAGGTCCAGCATACTAAGGCCATGGCTTGTCAGACTAGCTCTCGATCTATCTTTTTTCTCTCTCTCTCTCTTTCTATCTCTTTATCACTTTCTATCTATCTCTCTCTCTTTCGCTCTCTCTATCTCTTTCACTTTCTTTCTCTCTCTATCACTTTCTCTCTTTTGCTCTCTCTCTCTCTTTCTTTCGCTCTATCTCTTTCTCTCTTTTTATATCTCTCTTTCTTTCGCTCTCTCTATCTCTCTCAATTTCTATCCCTATCTGTCTCTCTATCGCTCTCGCAATATTTTTCTCTCTCTATCTCTTTCTCGCTCTCTCTCTATCTCCTCTCTTTCGCTCTCTCTATCTCACTTTCTATCTCTTTCTCACTTTCTCAACCTCTCTGTCTCTCTATCGCTTTCTCTCTTTCGCTCTCTCTATCTTTTTCTCTCTCTATCTCTTTCTCGCTCTCTCTCTTTCTCCTCTTTTTCGCTCTCTCTATCTCTTTCACTTTCTTTCTCTATCACTTTCTCTCTTTTGCTCTCTTTCTCTCTTTCTTTCGCTCTCTATCTCTTTCTCTCTCTTTTTATATCTCTCTTTCTTTCGCTCTCTCTATCTCTTTCTCTCTCACTTTCTCTCCCTCTGTCTCTCTATCTTTTTCTCTCTCTATCTCTTTCTCGCTCTCTCTCTATCTCCACTCTTTCGCTCTCTCTATCTCACTTTCTATCTCTTTCTCTCTCTATCTCTTTCTCTCTCACTTTATCTCTCTCTCTCTCTTTCTCTCTCACTCTCATGTCTATCTATTAAAGTGGTTACAACTACGCATGAGTGTTTATTGCAAACACTACACCTTTTCTTGGTTGGTATTTTTTAATATAATGATTATAGGATTTTAATGGCTCCTATATGAAATGTGTGCCTTGTGCCTAAACGTTATTAAACATTATTGCAGATTATATTATTATATTACTCTACTCTCACATTGTCTCATTCTTCCTAGTACCATGTGTGTCACTGTCAGCTTGTGTTCGCAGTATCTTTCATAATTTGCGGTGAGGTTCGTAAGTGTCACAATTATAATTGCCTCTTTTCATGTACAGCCATGTAAATGTTCCATGCCTGACTATCTCTGTAGGCTATCATTTATCATCTTGAAAGGTATAACATAATTTTTTCCACACAGATGATGAGCATCAGGCATCATAAACTGAATGATACATTTTCCCTATGTCAAAGCCTGATTAAGGTCCCCGGCGGCCTCTAGGCAAAGTATTGTGTGGGAGGCTCCCTGTCCCTTGTTTGCAGATAGGAGAGTTTTCTTTCAAAAAACAGATACATGTAAAAGATCATTTGCAAAGTTGCAATGAATGGAAAACTAGTTATTTTTAACATACCTTTTTAGGAGTCAGAGCCCCATTTTTCCGGTACACAGGTCCATTCCTACTGATGGTACATATGGCCAATCAGTTCCTTACTCCTTTAGAATGCAGCTATTTTGGGACTTTTAGTTTTCATCTTTCCCCCTCCCTCCTTTCAAGAGTCATTACTTTTTTAATGTTCTGTCTATGTGGATGTATGAGAGCTTGTTTTTTGCGGGACGTGATTCCGGTGATACTAAATTTGAAGGGTTCTCATTATAGTACTTTAAAAAACAAACACTTTTTTGTATTTTTTAAATGTACTCTCCAACACCAAGTCAAATAACATGTTTCTTTTGCAATCTATTGGGCTGAGTGACAGCTCATTTTTTGCAGGCTGAAGTTTAGTTTTTATTGGTACCATTTTGGGATACATGCAGCTTTTTGATCACTTTTTATTCCAATTTTTTGGGGAACTCAAAATGACCAAAAAACTTAATTTTAGCATGGGATTTTTTTTTCTGCTACGGCAGGGTATGGCAACTGAACAGCATGGGGGGAGGTGGGCAATCTGGGGCTGCAATGGTCTACAGCTGCACATACTAAGCATTTAGACACTGCTGTCGGCTTTAAGGCAGCACCATAATGGTTAAGTGCCAGGATTGGAGTTGTCTCCAATCCTGCCACCTGGTGTTGGTTGCCAGCACCCACTTTGTAAGAAGCAAGCTTAACGTGTGAGCCCGCTCCATATCCCCTTCATGCAGTTTGGAACTAAGTGTATGTCCATTTGCATGAAGAGGTTAAAGAGGTTTTTACCATGATTAGATTTTGCATTACTCAGATCCACTCTTACTGATGCGGTGATCAACAATACATTAGACAATTATCATCAGTGGCCAAAAGTATTCCATGTAAATAGTAAAACCATATATCGTCAAATAATATCTCAGTGGCTAAATAACAATTCTATAAAGTGTCTAAACATTACGGCCACGGAGCAATCAAATATTAATGCCATATGCTGCCTAAAATTACATAAACCATAAATCAACCAGCCACAAAACTAGTGAGTAACATTGACCATCTTGTGATAATGGCGCCTGTCAATGGATGTGAAAGATTAGGCATCAATGGTACAGTCATATTTTAAAGGGGTTGTCATATATATATGTATTAAAAACCCTTGAGGTTCGACTCTGGATGACATTAAATACCCCTAGGGGAGCGCAGTGTCAAGAATACACCCCGAGTCAGGTGGTCGACCCTTGAGTGGGGACGGCTTTCCTGACAGTAATGATCTGACTTTGACCTGGGAGAAATATTGATGGCTAGGTAACTGGTCAGAGCATCTTCAAAATGGCAGATCTAGTGGGGTGTTCCTGTTATGCAGTGGTTAGCACCTAGTTAAATTGGTCCAAGGAAGGACAGTCTGTGGTCCAACCGACAATTGGTCCAACAAATGATAGGATCATGGGCACCAAGGCTTATTAATGTGTTTAGCCTGTCTGGTTCAATCCCACAGAACAGCTACTGTAACACAAATTGCTGAGGAAGTTATTGCTCTGTCTACTTCAGGGGCGTCAGACTTAGGCCGGCAGGCCAAATCTGGCCCGCAGTGTAATTATATTTGGCCCACAAGTTACAGCCAGGCAATGTACTGAATAGAAGAAGAAGACCGCTCCTGTCATTACACTGCTCTCACTCATGTCCTCCCCACTGCATAGAGCTGAGAAGGGACCACGTAGCAGAAGAAACAACTGAGACAAGGGGGGCGAATGATAATATCGGAGGAGCTCACAGGGAGAAACACAAAGTTGGCCAAGTTTTAAATTTTCATTGAGTTTGATCCCCCCCCCTCCCCTCCGGTCTACGCCTTCATGATTTAGGGCTGTTGAATTAGTTGATCTACACAACATTAGGCAAGTAGCTTTCATTTTATGGTGTAGTGTATAGTATATGCAGGTTACATTATTATGACTACTTTCTATGCTGTCAGCACATTTCTCATGAAGGAAGTCGTGTGTCATCAGCTGGCTTGGTGGGTATATAAGCTAAGTGATAGGCTGTCTGCACACATATAGTTTTAAGAAATGTTCAGATGTTATTAACACGTTAAATAAAGCACTGTTGGCTGGAAAAAACGCTTAAAAGATATTAAATTATGAGGATTTTTGTGAGATGTTTTGCATTCAACGTTTCTTCTCTTTTATTACTTGTAGAATGGGGAAAAAAATAAAGAAGGAAGCTGCACCACCAGCAAAGGATGTGGTAAGTCAGTGCACAGTACATGTCAGAGTGGTAGAAAAGTGCACCTTGCATTGTCATGAAACGGGAGGGTTTTCTAAAATCTTATCCTTTAAAAAGGGTACATTTAACCCAAAAAAATATTTTTGGGCCATTTTTGGTAGCATTTTTTAACCTTTGGGAAAAAAAAACCCAAATCAGCCTCGACAAACTTCAAAATCTTCCTTCATTGAAAAAATTGAAAAATTACGCCTTTTTGGTTAACCAAAGCGTTTTAACAAGCGTTTTTGGGTAAACCTTTTTTGGACCAATTCCCGGGCCGTTTTCAATTCGGTTTCAATTTTTTTTAAAAGGGGTTTTTGCCACGATTTTTAATGTTGACTTTGGGATCCTAAAAAAAATGGTTTATTTCATCATTTTTTTCTAAAAAAAATTTTTTGTTTACAAAAAGTAAAGCCTGGAGAGCAAAAGGGCTTTTTCTCTTTCCCCCTTAGTTACCTGACAGTTTACATTAAAACACGCCAAGGAGCTAAACAGGGGGTATTTTGGCAGTGCTTGCGTTTTTTGAAACTTTTTAAATTGAGACAGGGAACATAAAAGATTTTTTAAAGGGGGTTTTGGGGGGGAAAGGCGGGGTATGAGTCGGGCTGCGTTAGAAAATTTTCCACTTTTTTTAATGTTTTTTATTTAAAGTGAATTTTTGGAGACCCCCTTCTTCTCACTCAAAAGCTCACCCCCCCCCCTCACCCCCCTGGGGTTCAAAACTCAGCATGATTTTTTTAAAAATTCCCCCTGGCTGAAAAGGGGGTTTAAGGAAACTCATTTTGGGGAAAAACCCCCCTTTAAGGAAATTTTTTTGAATATAAATCCCCATAAGAAACAATGGGGATATGATTTTGTAAAATACACTCCAAAATACGCCTCTAGTCAGGAGTTTTGGAAGCGTTTTTTTAAAGCGAAAAATTTAGGCAATGTTTTCCCCGAAAAATTTTTAAAAAGTTTTTCCCAAAATAAAGATGGCTTTTTTTAACATTGTGGACCGCGGTTTTTTGGCCAAAATTTTTTGCTAAAACCATTTCCCGGTTTTAAAGCCCAAAACCCGCCGGGGTGTGTCCAAAAATTTTATTTTAAAGATCGGGGTTGGGTTTTAGCCCCTAAAGCCCCAAAATTTTTTTATTGCTCTCAAAGCACCCAAAAGGGAAACCATTGGATTTTTGGCAGTTCAAAATACTGAATCCGCCCGAAATCCAAAATTTAAAATTCCCAAATGCTATTTTAAACATAACCTTAGACTTCAAAAAACGCCGGGTAAAAACATCCCTTTAAAGGCCCCGGGTTTCCACGGTTTTATTCAAGCCAAAAAATTGGGGACCCGGGAATTCCCGCTCCCAATTCCGGCTTGAATAAGGGGCGGGGCGGGGAGCGGGCTGGGCGGCCCCATAGCTTGCTTTATCCTTGGCGCTTATTGCGCCTGGATAATGTCCTGTCACTTTCTCCCCCCCCCGGCGGTTTTACCGAAAAGGGGAGGACCCGACGGAACCCAAATTTTTTAATAAAAAAATTGGATTCCATAATTATTTCGAGGGATTTTGCCCCGGGATGCAGCGAAAACCCGGGCGTGTTTTTTAACCGGCCCAATCGGGGGCGGTTTAAATAACCCGTGTGAACACGGCCTAAGGAAAATTTAAAGATTGCTGGGGTTTGAATAAAAATTCTGCAGAGAAACATTAACAACTTTTTTTCTGTCAACCCCGCCCCTCAAATCTCCCAACCAACCAAAAACCCAATTTCAATTTTTTTAAATGGTTTTTTTTACTGGGGAAACTTCTTCTTTTAAAGGGGTTTTTTCTTTTCCCAAAGATAATGTCTAAGATTATGGGGACATTTAAAAATAACATTTTTTTTAATTGGGGGGTTTTTAAACCTCTGTAATTTTGGGTTTAGCGAATCGTTCGCTTAAATCGCTTTTATTTCTGCTGGCTGGGTAAGAACGCCCCGGGCCCGATGCCTTGCCAGACACGCCCCCTGCACTGGTTTGGGCGCTGACTTTTTTCCTTCAGCCTTTTGGGGTTTTTCCCCTAAAAAGGGAAAACCCGTATGGCCACGCCCCCGGCCGGGGGTTTTTGGGCCCTGGCGGCCACCCCCCCCCCCTTTTTTGTTTACTCCCCCTGACTTTTAAAATCGAAAAGTGGCTCTATGTACATCTCAGCCTATGGGGGGGGATAATTTTGGGCAATTACTGCCTGTTTAAAGGGCTTTTCCCAAAGGGGTTTTGATTCCCCCTCCTCACGGGGTTCAGTTTGAAGGCGTTTTTTTCCTCAGATAAAATGAAAGCCCCGCCCCCTTTAATGACCCCCATAAATCTGAAATTTTTTATAACAAAAGGATTCAACACTTTGTCTGTGTAAAGCTGTTGATAGAAACAGTCCCAATTATTTTACAGCTTGGAAACCCAAAAGGTTTTGGAATTCAAGCCCCCATTGTTTTTTTTTGTTTTTTTCTTTTAAAAATTGGGGGAAAAAAAACCCTTTTAAATAAAATGAAAAATATATGGTAGACATTTTTAAAATTTTTTATAAAATAACACCCCAAAAACACAGAAAGCTCCCCTATATGTGCCCCAAACCTCAAAATCACACCAAGCATTCCAACAAAAGTGAACATGCATATACTCTCGGGGTGAAAAAAGATATTTTGGGGGCCCAAAGTATGGAAAATATTATCCTTAAAGAGTTTGGGCATATTTTTTTTTAGGTCCCCTCTACATATGTGTAGAATTTAGGGGGGGGGGGGGAAAAAAACCCAGTGGGGAAAGGATTTAAACCCCAAAACCCCTTCGTTGAAAAACCCAACACTTTAAAAACCGTTTTAAAACCATAGCCCGAGTCATTTTCCCGGTTTGAGAAAGGTTTCCCTTCCCCTCAAAGCTGATTTGTTTTCCCCCCCACTTTTTTCCCCTCTTTTCACGACAGAAAGCAGAAATTTTTTTATTGAAGCTGACATTTGTCCTTTTTAGTTGAGTAAAGGTCTCTGCCTGTTGCAGAAACTTTTGGGTTGGGAATTCCAAAAAAACCAGAATTTTAAAGCTGTTTGGCTTTCATTTGTTAAACTAAGAGTTTAATAGTATAATAGGTCTTCCCGGCAACTTGGGGGACCCTAAAGGGCTGCAGACATTAAGAAATGCAGGAGGCTACAGAGCTGTATATCCAGAAAAAACCTTCTGACCCCCTGCTTCAAAAAAATTTGATATTTTAAACGTTCTTCAGGGGGGGAGCCCCCCCCTCGGGGGAAAGGGGGGGACCCCCCTTGAAGGAAGAACACGCCCCGGATTTCAAACTAAAAATCTGAAAAATTGCAAAACAGCACGACAGCCCCAAACAAAAAACCCCTTTTTTAACTTTAAGCAAAAGGCAAAACCCCCCCAAAAATCTGCAGGAAAGGGAATCGGGGTTAAAAATTTATTTGAAATTTTTTGTCTTCTTCAAATTACGTGAATCTAGAAAAATCTGTGATCCATGACGATACCTGCACCAACTGGTGTGGATTAAAACAAAAATGCTGTGAATTTTATTCTGTAGTTTTTTTTGTAAAAAAAACCAGCAGCATTCTGCCTGTGTAAAATGCACCTTAGTAGTATTAATTATATGCATACTAAATTGTTTTTTAAAATAAAATTTTAAACCCAAAATTGCATGAAAGGTTTTTTTCCCATCGGGCCCTTTTTTTCACAGAACTTCTTTTTAAACAATCAGCTTCAGACCCCCATTTGGGACGGTTCAGGGTTTGTGGGGGTTCCACAGCGTGTTTGAATATCAGCCTGCTATTCCTAGCTGATCCTGTAGTTTGAAAATTGGGGGTTTTTTAAGGGGTTTAAATACCGGGGCCCAAGGCTCAAAGGGGGTTAACCCTTCCCGAAAATTTGGACGTATGATACATCCTGGCGAATCGTGCGGGCTTGGGGGGGAAAAGCCACCACGATCCCCGAAAAGGAAAACCAGCGGTAAATTCCCCGCGGGGTTTCTTGCCCCCCATCCCCCCCCGGCCGGATTTGAGCCCGGCCGTTTGGGTTGATCACGCTTTATTACTGCAACCTGTCTTGGTCGCGTTTTGGAAACCCCGCGGGGCGGGAGGGTGAGCCCCCCCTTTCCCCCTACAATGGCGTTTTAACGGGCGGTGCGCCGCCGGGCTCCGTCCCCAACTCCCCGGGAAATGTTTTCCCTGAAAGCTTTCCCGGGTTAATTGCGGGTTTAAATGTCACCGCCCCAATGCTTTGGTGGGCTTGGTAAAATGGCATTTCCCAATGGCGCCCCTGAAACCCCAGCAAAAACGCTTTGTACAGGTCTACCATAGTAACAGCAATCTGATGTTTTGCTGTTACAGATCCCACTGGGGGAAAAGTGAAAGATGAAAAAAAGTAAAAAAAAAAAGAAAAAAAAAAAAAATTTTAAAAAACACGTACCCCCCCTTTTTCCCTTCACAAACGCCAATCGCCCCAAAAAGATAAAAAATAAAAAAATTTACCCATATTTTTTTGCCGCGGGCTTTCCCGCCCCACCCAAAAAATCTGTCCAATTTTAAATTTAAACCCGTATTTTTGAACCGCCTTTAAAAAAAAAAAAAACAGTCCCCAAAAATTGCGATTTTTTTTCACCCTGCAGCCAAAAAAAGGGAATAAAAAGCGAAAAAAAAATTCCATTAAATCCCAAACATTTTGGGTCCCAAAAATTAAAACGTCAGTTCACCCCGCAAAAAAAAAACCCCTTACACAGTTTTTTATAGGGAAAAAAAAAAAAAATTTCGGCTCTCAAAAAGACAGCGTTTCCTAAATATTTTTTTAAACACAAAAAACCCTTTTTTTTTTTAAAAAGTTTTTCAGAATAAAAAAAAAAACTATAAAAATTTGGGTATCCCCCTTAATTTGGGTATCGACCCCCTGAGAAATTACTACATGTCATTTAACTGAAAGGGGGCCCGCTGTGAAAAAATAAAAAACATTCCCCGGGAAAATTTTGTATTTTGCTCAAAATCCTCCCCAAAAACCTTAATAAATGGTACTAAAAAAAACTTCAACCCCATCTGAAAAAACAACCCCAAAAATCAGCTCCAAATTCAGAAAAACTGAAAAAGAAAGGCTGTCAAATTTAAACAAAAAAAAAAAGGGAAATTTTTTTATAGACCTTTTTTCTATTGTGCAAAAGTAATAAAACAAAAAAAAAATATAAAATTTATATCCTTGAAAAGGGTACCGACTCCCATATTAAAGAAATCCTGCTTTTATACTGAACGCTGAAAAAATTTAACCCCCAAAAAACAATGGGGGAAATTTTGCTTTTTTTCCCCCCCCTTTTTTCTTTGGCCCAATGAAAAAAAAAAAACCTATGGAACCCCCGTGGCGCCCAAAAATGCACAATACACCGCTAATGAATCCCGGGGGGATCCCGAATCCAAAATGGGGCAACTTCGGGAAATTTTTTTCCCCTTTTCTGGTCCCTTTTGGGGGGTTTTGCAAATGAAAACATACCGAAACCAAAAATCTGCCCCCCAAAAAGCCAATTAACTTTCCCCCCCCTTGTCCCCCTTTGCCAGCGCCCAAACAGATTTTAAAAATCCCCAAATGTAGGGTATTCCCCGAACTTGGAAAAAAAATTGTTAAAAAATTTTTGGGAATGTTTTTTTAAAACCAGTATTTTTGGGAAAAAAAATAAAAACTTTTTCCCAGCAAAAATTTCCCTTTTTGGTTGTAAAAAATTTTTTTTTTTCATTTTCCCCCCAGCCCTAAACGCAAAAAAAATGTGAAAACACCTGGGGGGTCGTTTACCCCACGGGCACCCCTGGTTATTTTCCCGTGAGCTATTTTTTTTTCCCCCAATATGGGGTTTTTTTTTAGGGGGTTTAAGTTTTAGCCCCCTTTTAGAGTTCTGAAAAACCTGAAATGGCGCCTAAAAAAAATCATAATGAAAATGAGACCCCGGGGGGAGTCCAGTAATTTTCCCCTCCTCCCTTTTTGGGCTTTGGTTGACCCAAAAATGGGCACTAGGGACACATAAGGGATATCTTGAAAACGCCAGAATCGGGGAAAATCAATAATAAGTTGCTTTTTCCATGATCAATTTTAAACGTATTTTTTGTGAAAAAAGGAAAAAAATTGAAAATCTGAAAAAAAGGGAAATTTTAAAAAATTTCACTTCCACTTTGTTTAAAATTCCCTTTAACCCTAAAAAAAAATTTTTTTTAAATTAAACTTCCAAATTTTCTTTTTGAAAAATTTAAAAGGGGTGTTTTTTCTTTGATGGATGATTTTTGGGGGTTTTCGTAACAAAACGGGTCAATAAATTGTCACGTTAGAACTGGACTGGTCCCAAAAAAATATTGAAAATTTTCTTGAAAATTAGAAAAATTGCTACTAAATATTTAAGCCCCCTAATGTCGTAAAAAAAAAAAAAAGAAATTTAAAAAAATGATGCCAACCTACAGTAGACATATGGTAGATGCTAGTTATAAACTATTTTGAGTGGAATAACTATCTGTCTTACATGCAGAAATTTTTGAAGTTTGAAATTGGTAAATTTTTCAAATTTTTCACGATACTTTGATATTTTTCACAAATAAATAAGTATTTCTTACTATCTTACAGTACAATGTGTCACGAGAAAACAGTCTGAATCACATGGATAGGTAAAAGTGTCAAAAAGTTATTCTCACATAAAGTGACACATGCCAGATTTAAAAAATGGGGCTCTGTCAGAGAGGCCAAAACTGGCTCTGGCGGTAAGGAGTTAAAGTTTGTCAGTAAGAAACATAAACAAGCTGCTGATAAGACACAGAAAGGAGTGACATCACCATCCAAAATTGCTATAGCAAAATGAGGTGGTTGGTAACTTCTGTAAACAAGCAGGAGATAAGAACTGCTCTAAGTCTGAAAGGAAGCAAAATCAGAACAGCAATGTATTTGGTAATAGTCTTTATTTACCTTGCCAACATGTTTAAAGCAAATCAGTGCAGTGAGAAAACCCCTTTAAAAAATTCAATAGAAATGCAAGATTTCAGTCGCCAGTTTCTTTATTTCTCCTTTGAAAGTGTTCTATATTTTATATTAGTAAGATCCAAATAAGAAGTTTAACTCCTGCATCACAGGCATTTAAAGGGAGTGTCCACAACTTTGCTATCATTTTTTTTTTCATTGCTACAGTGCATATTAAAAAAGTCAAAAATTCTGGAGGAAAAGTATCATATCGTGTTGAGTGTGTAGCCTCTATGCTTTTTTTTTATATCTATAAGACTCTATTCACTTCATATTTTTGGGCGTTTGTCGTGGTATCCGTTGGGGCTATATCACAAACGTGATATAAATGGGGCTTAAAACAGCCCTGCTTTATGTCTGAAAGGAAAAGCATGAGGCAGTCCCCAGGTTACAAACGGAATAGGGACTGTAGGTTTGTTTTATGTTGAATTTGTATGTAAGTTGGAACAGGTAGATTTATCAAATGTAACGGCAGCACAAAAGGTTTTTTAGTTTTGGAAAGTGCAGGGAAGAGTTTTTACATTTGTTTTGCGGTCTGTGCACCCTATTTTCACTTCATGTGCTGCTGTGGCATGCTGGAGCTAATCGTTCCACAGCTACTATCTGCTGTGGAACATGGAACTACAAGAACCAGCATGTTCCACAAGTTTCGGTTTGTAACTAGGGGACAGTTGGAACAGTGTAAGTCGGGGACTGCCTGTATTTGTTTTCTCTACCTTATTGTCACCTATGGCTATATGTGTTTTCAGTGGTATTATTTTTTGATCAAGAGTTATGAGCTATAGAGGACCTACTTTCAGTGATACATATGTGTCTTCTCTACCTGATCATCACCTATGGCTCTTTGTGTTTTATATATTTATATGTGCATATGTGTTTTTTCCTTTGTTTGCAGTTTGATCCATTGCCAATTGAAAGTAAAAAGGCAGAAACCGCAGTCTTAATGCTTCAGTCTCCAGAAGAGGAAATTCTTGCCAAATCCTGTGAAGCGTTATACAAATTTGCACAAAAAGGTATGTGGTATTCCGTGTATCGTAGCGTCAAATACAAAACTGTGTAAAATAAAAGTAAACCGTAATACAGAAGAACACAGCTCTCAGTCATCTAGTCCAGCAGAGAGATTCAACTTTCGTGTACAAGGCCGGCTGTGCAAGTCAGAATGACACTCAGCAATTGTTTTTTATTCCAAAATGTCATTTTAAGCCTCTTCACATAGGAGATTCAAACATTCTTAACACTTTCCACTTTTAATCCTTTAGGGTATGTTCACACGGCATGTTCAATACGTTTTTGGATATGTTTTCGATCAGAAAAAAAACGCATTCAAAAGCGCTGTGTAAAACGCATACAACGCGCACGTGCATGTTTGGATGCGTTTTTGCTGCAGCAGAAACGTACCCTATAGTTTTAAATAGGGCGTCTGCTGCGTCAGACAGATCAAGAATTGACAAAATTCTGCACCGTTTTTGTCTTAGCTGCTCCTTTAGTGATCTATTGTTTACAGCTCGTCTCCAGGGGATACGACCAGGGCTGAGTGCTCCTCACTCCTGGCCGCACATGCTCAGACATCACTTCTCCTCTCAGGCAGCTACTGAGTGTTCAAACCCCGGGTGCTGTCACTCTACTCCCGTCCTATGTTCTCCTTAGTAATTAGTCAAACCGTGCAAATAAATAAAAAAGAAACCTCAATCAGGTTTGTGCATTGATAAAGAGGAAAAAAATCCACAGGTTTGGTTCCTGCAGGGATTTGAACCTAGGACCCTTGTGCTGTGAGGTAAAAACTTTACCTCTGAGCTACTCACTGCTCTGTATGTAAGCAGACCTTTCTTTCACTAGAGGATAGGCCTGGTGATGTCATCCTGCTGGGTCACATGATATGCAATTCAAACAAATCACACACTCCCTTTCTGAGCACAGAGAGCTGAAGAGCAGGATACAGGAGGTATAAAATGAGATTGTGGCAAAACCCCTTTAAGGACACAGGACGTACCCATACGTCCTGGTAAGGTTCTATGTAGCGGGATTACTAAGTAGTCCTGCTTCGTAGGAGGCTGGTGTTAGCTGCTCATAGCTGGCTCTGTTTCATGATTTTTAACCCTTTAGATGCCTCGGTGCTTGCGGCAGTGACATCTAAATGAATGACTGTTTCTCACACCGATCGACAACCCCGCGGCGAGATTGTGGGGTGCCGATTGATTAACACGACGGCTGGAAGCCTTGTGAAGGCAGGAAGGGATAAAACCTCCATCTTTAAAAACCCTTCTGCATTATTTGTACAGTGCAGAAGGGTGTAATGAGAATCGCACTCCTTAGTGGTAAAGTACCCTAAGGGGACTGAAAGTTGAAGTAAAAAAATAAAATAAATTAATGTTTTAAAGTATGAAAAAAATACAAATTATTAAAGTTCAAATCTCCCCTGATTTAAAAAATAAAAAATAATAATAAAAAACTTACACATAATTGCTATGGCCAATCTACTATACCACAGAAGAAAAAAAAACTCCAAATGTCATAATTCCAGGTTTTTTGGTCATTTCATGTCCCCTAAAAATTGGCATAAAAAGTTATCAAAAGATCGCATCTATCCCAAAATGGTATCTGTAACAAGTACACTTCAGCCCACAAATAATGCATCAGGTCCATTGGTGGAAGTACAAAAAAGTGATTGGTCTCAGAAAATGAATCTGTGATGAAAATTTAAGAAATAGAAAATGTTTGAATTTTTTTTTTTACGGTACTGAATTGTAACAAAAATATTTGGTATTGCGAGCACAGTAAAAACAAAAACCCCACAAACAAGTATGTTTTGTTTTGTTTTTTTACATTACGTCCCACTTAGAATTTTTTTGTCTATGTAGACGGAAAAATAATAAAGTTGTGGCTTTTGGAAGGCTAGAAGGAAAAAAATCTTAGAGCCGTTTTATTTTGACAGGTTGTTAGGAAGGGGTAATAGGTTATTCAGGGTAGAATATAAACAGTACACAAAAAATGGGAATTTTCTATTTTCTAAATTCAGTGATTTAACCCCATAACCTTGCGAAATAAAAATACGACTGGTGCTCATACATCCCTATCAGCGAGAAAATAAAAAGTTATGGCTGTTAAAAGGTAAAAATTGGCAAAAGTAGCTTTCATGTCTGGTCTTTAATGAATTAAAGGGGTTTTGCCACAAAGTATAATTGACGTGGGAAGCTTGCAAATGAAATAACAAACATTTTCACCATTCATTATTATTAAAAATTCTGCACCGTTTTTGTTTTAGCTGCTCCTTTAGTGATGCATTGTTTACAGCTCCAGGGGATACTGACCAGGACTGAGAGATCCTCAGTCCTGGTCACACATGCTCAGACATCACCTCTCTTCTCAGGTAGCTACTGAGAGTTCAACCGCAGGTGCTGTCACTCTACTCCCATCCTCTGTTCTCCTTAGTAATTAGTCAAACAGTGCAAATAAATAAAAAAAGAAACCTCAATCAGGTTTGTGCATTGATAAAGAGAAAAAAAAAACACAGATTTGGTTCCTGCAGGGATTTGAACCTAGGACCCTTGTGTCTGGAGGCAAAAACTTTACCTCTCAGCTACTCACAATGCTTTACATAAACAGACCTTTTTTTGACTACAGAGAGGAAAGGCATGATGATGTCATCCTGCTGGGTCACATATGCAATTCAAACAAATCACACACACCCCCTTCTGAGAACACAGAGTTGAAGAGCTGGATGCAGGAGGTATGAAATGAGATTGCGGCAAAACCCCTTTAAGTTTGCCTAAGCACACAGGGCCTATGTATGAAAACTGTCTTGCAGAAAGACCCATAGCAACCAACCAGAGCTCAGCTTTCACTTCACAGGCATAATCCATTGTTCTCTATGAGAACTATGGATTACCGTAACTTCGGTGCGCATCTTGCCCGTATTAGAGTGCAAATATGCAGCGAAATGCGCGGCGAAATTAGCCCGTGTGAACATAACCATATAGTGCTCTGGTAAAATAAAAGTTGAGTTCGGATTGGTTGCTGTGGGCAACAAAGATAGTCGTACTGTTAGACAGGTTTCATACATAAGGCCCACAGTTGTTACCTGAAAATAATAAAAGTAGCACACATAAGAAGAAATATATGTAAATAGAAGAAGTGAAACCTCTTGGAGATGATCACCCAAAATTGTGTTAAAACAGTCTTCTATAAGGGCAGTCCTCTCGCATCACAAGATAGTTTGCATAGTACATGAAGGAATGGAAAACCTATCACAGGAAATCTGTTATAGATAAAGGGGTGGCCTTCTCATAGAGGTGGTCTTCTTGAAAGGTTTGACTGGAGAAGTATTCAAATTCATAACAGAGTCGAAAAAAACTCTTCGGCACAAGTGTAAGATATATGGAGACCATATAGGGTTAGGAACGTGGCCTGATTGTATTGTTATGTATGGTGATGATGAGTAGGACATCTTACTGTGTTATCCTGGCTAGACAGTTTACCTGCGTATTACTCTTAGGCCGTGTTCACACGGCTTATTCACGACGGATTTGTGCGCCGTATTGAGCTCACAAATCCGCCGTGAATAAGGGGCGGGACGGGGACGGGGCTGGAGCGCGGCGGGGGCGCCGCCCCGGCCCCATAGACAATGCATTGTTTACGGCGCGTCCAAGTGTAAATATATGGAGACCATTATAGGGATTAGGAACGAGGCCTGATTGTCATTGTTTGTATGGTGATGATGAGTAGGACATCTTACTGTGTTAACCTGGCTAGACAGTTAACCTGCGTATTACTCTTAGCTGTTATCCGTCACTTAACAAGCTGCAGCTTTCGTTGGTCAACGCTAAATTGTTAATTTATGTTCCTGAAGGAGATGAAAATAAGATAACCCTTCTTGGACTTGGAGCAATGCAATCCTTATCTAATCTCGTCTCACATGAAGATAAAATAGTTCGCAGGAACGCCACAATGGTCTGTGGAATTATGGCAGCACATAGTAAGTGATATGATTTCTGGGAATATACACATATGCAGTGGTTTTGGTTGTGGTTTGGCAAAAAATTGCGAGTACTAATGATATCTTGAAAGGGATTGTGTCGCAATTTTTTTTTTTTTTTGCAGTAATGTGTGTGTTTTCTATCACCTTTTTATTCTCAGTTACATTTATTTTCATTGTGAGCTTTTATAGACAGTTAGAACAGAAACTTGTGAGTACCCAGCCCTGCCCGCTTCAAAGACAGCCCTGTGCTGTTTGAGAGCAGGACACACAGGAAGCTGCCATAAAGGGAACACTGTAGGTAGGAGACTTGAGACGATTCCTGTCTCATTAGCTTCAGTGAGATCCCTCACAGCCCCTCCCTGCTGTGAGCTCAGCATGCTCTATTGTCTGCAGGTCACAGCAGGTAGCCATGATTGTGGAGCCCAGAGGAACAGATACTGAACTTCTTCTCAGTCACTTTGTGCTCCAGCAGGGCTGCCAGAGAAGCAACAGAGTTGGGTGGTAATACCTTATCAATTCTGCAGACAAGTGTCCTCCTCTGATATACATCATTCCCCTCTGATATATATCGTTCCCCTCTGATATACATCATTCCCCTCTGACATACGTCATTCCTCTTTAGTTCCCCCTGTCTTACACATCGTTCCCCTCTGACATACTGCTACCCACATTTCTCTTTCTTTGTTTTGTATATTCCTCCTGTGTCGTATCAACATCGTTCCCCTCTGAACATTACTCTTTGTTCCTCCTTCTAGTTCCTCCTGTACTCATTTATACATCGTTCCCCTCTGACATACATTGTTCCTCTTTAGTTCCTCCTGTCTACACATCGTTCTCCTCATCGGGTGGTGACATACTCGTTCCTCTTTAGTTCCTTCATGTCGTAAACACATCGTTCCTCCCCTCTCCGACATACGATTCGTCTCTCTTCTTTAGTTCATCCTGTCGTACACATCGTTCCCCTCTGACACACATCGTTCCTCTTTAGTTCCCCCTGTCGTACACGTCGTTCTCCTCTGACATACGTCATTCCTCTTTAGTTCCTCCTGTCGTACACGTCGTTCCCCTCTGACATACGTTGTTCCTCTTTAGTTCCTCCTGTCGTACACGTCGTTCCCCTCTGACATACGTCATTCCTCTTTAGTTCCTCCTGTCGTACACGTCGTTCCCCTCTGACATACGTCGTTCCTCTTTAGTTCCTCCTGTCGTACACATCGTTCCCCTCTGACATACATCGTTCCTCTTTAGTTCCTCCTGTCATACACATCGTTCCCCTCTGACATACGTCGTTCCTCTTTAGTTCCCCCTGTCTTACACATCGTTCCCCTCTGACATACGTTGTTCCTCTTTAGTTCCCCCTGTCGTACACATCGTTCCCCTCTGACATACGTCGTTCCTCTTTAGTTCCTCCTGTCGTACACGTCGTTCCCCTCTGACATACGTCGTTCCTCTTTAGTTCCTCCTGTCATACACATCGTTCCCCTCTGACATACGTCGTTCCTCTTTAGTTCCTCCTGTCGTACACGTCGTTCCCCTCTGACATAAGTAGTTGTTCCTCCTGTCGTACACGTCGTTCCCCTCTGACATACGTTGTTCCTCTTTTGTTCCTCCTGTCGTACACGTCATTCATAGGATATGTAGACGTTGGCCACCTGTAGATACCTGTGAGCAGGGATGCAGACATATACTGTGGTGTTCCTTCTGCATATCCATAGTGAAATAGAGTAAGGGTAAATGCACACGGAGTCCAAAACCTCGTCCAAATAAGCCGTGTGAACAAGCCCTTAGGGTTTGTTCACACGCAGTTTACACTCCGTGTTACAAGCGCTTTTAGGATCTGTCTTGGGGTCCGCACTGTCGGTCCCCAAGACGGATCTAAACAATTAGCAGTGAGATTATCACTGCTCGCTATGCTGAACACGCAGCAGCGTTCAGATGAGGCATCGCCGCTGCGTGTTTCAATAGCGCAGCTCGGCTCCGTCTTGAAAAGAATTGACATGCAATTCTTTTCCAGACGGACCCGAGCGGAGCTTTTGAAACACGCAGCGGCGTCCTCCCATGTGAACGCCGATGCATCTTCCTCATAGCAAGCAGTGATAATCTCACTGCTAATTGTTTAGATCCGTCTTGGGGACCGACAGAGCGGACCCCAAGACGGATCCTAAAAGTGCTTGTAACACGGAGTGTAAACTGCGTGTGAACAAACCCTAAAGGCTTGTTCACACGGCTTATTTAGACGAGATTTTGGACGCGGTTTTCGGAGCGTTTCCACACCCAAAACCTCGTCCAAAACGCTTCCAAAACACCCCCAGTTCATTTCATTGATACCTATGTAAAACCTAATTGTAGTTCACACATGACAAGGTTTTTACACGCTTCTTTGGAAGCACTGAAAAAGAAGTGTCATGTCAATTCTTGAAGCGTGTTTTCGGCGCATTTTGGGCGTGGTTTTTGGCGCGTTTTGGGTGCGGTTTTTGTCCTGGCTATTAATTTGTATGGGTGAAAACCTCGTCAAAAACCTCATCCAAAACCTCGCCGAGAAACGCCTCTAAAACGTCTTCTGAAGAAGCGTGTTTCAGGCGAGGTTTTGGGAGCGGAAACGCTCCGAAAACCTCGTCCAAAACCACGTCCAAATAAGCCGTGTGAACATACCCTAAGGCCTCGTTCACACGGCTTATTTCGCCGCGGATTTTCCGACGGATTGACGGTCGTCAATCCGTCGGCAAAACAGTCATAAATAAGTAACAGCCCCATTTCTATTGATTTCAATAGAAAAAACGGCTCGTCGTTCACACGACGCGTATTTCCGTGCCGGATTGCCGCCACAGATTGACGACGGCAATCCGGACGGAAAAACAATGTGCATGTCAGTTATTTACGGACGGATTCACCACCTACAATGATTGGAGATGGTGAATCCGTCGGGAAATCAGTTACAAATACGTGCCACACTTAGTGGCACTTATTTGCAATGATTTTCAACTGATTTCAGAACGTATTTACGATCGGCAATCCGATGTAAATACGTTCTGAAATAAGCCGTGTGAACATAGCCTAAGACGGTTGGGTCAGCTGTCAGTTTTTTGCAGCAGACTCACTGAATAAATTCCACATGTAAAACTCTGCACCGATGGTTGGAAACCTTGTTGCAGCTTTATTGCGGATTTTATTCCATGATCAAAAAGAGAAAAAAAGGAGGGACAAAGGGGGCGCACAATAGTGAAGTATGTCAAAAAGAAGTTTGTTGAAAAATAGGTAAATATGCTTACCTTCTGAGGTTGCGCTCGTATTATAGAGGCACAACTCTCATATGCGCGTGCGGGGCTTTTAGATGCCGTAGCCCGTGTCACGGCTGCCACTGGTCCAATGGATTCCGGGGTTCGAAGGAACGCCGGATAGAAACTGTTATAAAAAGTGAAAATGGCGGACCCGGCGCACGTGGAATGTAAAATAACTGTAGCCGTGGTAATGGCTTGGTAGAAAAAGTGTCTTTATTCTTAAAAATGTAGGGGTATATGACCCTCACACTATTAAAAACAGAGGACGATAAAACCCAACGCGTTTCCTGCCGTATACCGGCACTTTCTCAAGGGTCCCTTGAGAAGTTGAGGCAGTTGTTCTCAAATTCTGGTGCAGTTTGGATGTGGATGTGATAAACAGGAATCAGGCCTTCTCTGAGTGTGGACTGGATATGCAAAACTCACAGTTGTTTTCTGAGTGTGGGTGAGAGAAGCAGGACTCACAGTCTTGTAATGTGGACAGGTCAATATTAGCATGACTGTCAGGCTTTCTCTGTGTGTGGGTGAGACAAGCTGGACTGTCAGGCTTTCTCTGTGTGTGGGTGAGACAAGCTGGACTGTCAGGCTTTCTCTGTGTGTGGGTGAGACAAGCTGGACTGTCAGGCTTTCTCTGTGTGTGGGTGAGACAAGCTGGACTCACAGGCTTTCTCTGTGTGTGGGTGAGACAAGCTGGACTCACAGGCTTTCTCTGTGTGTGGGTGAGACAAGCTGGACTGTCAGGCTTTCTCTGTGTGTGGGTGAGACAAGCTGGATTCACAGGCTTTCTGTCTGTGTGGGTGAGAAAGGCTGGACTCACAGGCTTTCTGTCTGTGTGAGTGAGAAAGGCTGGACTCACAGGCTTTCTGTGTGTGGGTGAGACAAGCTGTACTCACAGACTTTCTATGTGTGTAGGTGGGACAAGCTGGACTCACAGGCATACTATGTGTGTAGGTGGGACAAGCTGGACTCACAGGCATTCTATGTGTGTAGGTGGGACAAGCTGGACTCACAGGCTTTCTCTGTGTGTAGGTGGGAGAAGCTGGACTCACAGGCTTTCTCTGTGTGTGGGTGGGACAATCAGCATTTACAGACTTTCCCTTTGTGTGTGTGGGATAATCAGGACTTATAGGCTTTTTGCAAGTGTGGGCAGGATAAACAGGTCCCACAGGTATTTCGAAGTGTGTAGATGATAAGCAGGACCCACAGGCTTTCTCTATGAACCCTAAGAGCATTTAAACTGCATTATAAATAAGATCCTGAATGAAAACTTGGAAAGCTATACACCCTTAAATTTAGCATCCTCCCCACTCTCCTTTTCTGTCCTATGATAGGAGACTGGACAGGGACACTATGAAGATCTGACATCTGGACCAGAAATGTATAGCTGGGGTCTTAGGGCTTGTCCCCACGGCAGGTTTTTAGTCCAATTTACAGATGGTTCTTGGATTTGAAAGCCGTCTGTAAACAAACTGTCATCCTTTTACATTGACTTTAATCTGGGCAGTAGTCCCCACTTTATGGATTTTCCGCCCGACGTTTTTTCACACTACCAACGTTCTGAAGAACTTAGAATGTGTTCATTCTTCCGCCTGGTTTTCGGCCGGAACATAAACATGTGGGTGCGAAGGGGGAGGGCTTGAATCTGCAAACCGCGGACAAAAGCCGCCCCTTGCGTGCTAAAAAGACCAAATACTGGTCGGTATTTCCAGACAGGTATTTAGTCTTAATCCGACCCCCCACAACCCAGGTCCACTGCTATAGAGATTTGAGAAGCTGATGTACTACTACTAACAGGGATAGCTCAAAATCAGTAGGACATTTGTAATGAACATATATTGCAAAGCTGCTTGTTTTTTAAAGATCTTTTAATTAAAACCCAATCATTGTAGCCAGACAACCCCTTTAATGCTAACATCTGCTATTCCCATATGTGTTTGTCATATTTCAGTAAACTGTGCCTACACTTGTTTGTTAGGGAAGGGTCAACGTGTGACTTTAGGTTTGTTCACTAATTCATAAGTTAAAGATTATCATTATTTTGCATAGTACATACAACCTTGTCCTAGAATAAGGCTTGTAGAAGTTCACATCACAAAACCAGGTCTCGTCTTTTATCTTTTGTCTTCCTCGCAGATGATGTTAGGAAACTAATACAGAAGCTGGATATGATACCTTCACTAATTGCTCGGCTTGCACCAGAAGGTAAAACCTGCAAAATGTTCTGTTGACAAACCCAACCATCTGCTCCTACGTTTTCACTGTAACTAATAGCTGCTTGTGGGGATTACAAAAGAACTGGTTTTTCTATATGTCTTAGATGATTTGTTGTATAAAGCACTTAAAAGCAGTTCCAACCTAGAATGGCATTCATGGGCGCACCTTCTACATTATTAATGTCGCTTAAAAAGAGCCAAAAATGGAAAGGCCTTTAAAAATACTTTACATGTCCCAATGCGCCAAAAATATTCTTGACGCCATATTCTCAATGTAAATGAACTGTAATATATTAAAACTAGGCACATTATACGCCGGGCACAACACATTGAAATGCGCCTAAAAAGGCACATTAAATATAATAGCGATGATAAGCTGTGCGCCTCCGTAATATACTAACAATAATATGCTATGCACCGAGATTGCGCAATGCGCCTTTTTAGGCGTGCTACGTTTACTATGCAAGGTATACCAGACGCCAGATTTTTGAAGGTAACGTACTTTAAGGCGCACTTTACACTGATTAAATGCGCCTAAAATCTGCTGCGGCACCACCAATTTTTGGACATGTCACCCTCAGTCTTTATGTACCGAGCAGAAGGGTCATTTTTCAGTAATCTGTTCACGTCTGCATTGGAAGCCTCAAATGCAGATTACGTTATGTTTGATAGAAATATTAGTGCAGCATGTAGCCACAGTCTTCTCATCAGAGTGATAGACACCACATTGGAACCCAGCAAACCCTATTACAAGACAGTGGGATCCGTTAGGTGCCAAAACCACATGCCGCCATTTTAGTTTTTCTGCAAGTTCAACAAAACAGAATTGATGACACAGGTAACATATTGGACCTTATGTATGAAAACTGTCTAGCAGTAAGACCATCTTTGTTGCTATAGCAGCCAATTAGAGCTCAGCTTTCATTTTCCTAGGGCACTATATGAACTGAAAGCTGAGCTCTGATTGGTTGTTATAGCAACAAAGACAGTCTTACTGCTAGACAGTTTTCATACATAAGGTCCTTTGTCTTTTAATTACCACATGTATCATTGTTGTTTTCAGTGGTTATATGTACAGCGGTCTCTCAACATACAATATTAATTGGTCATGGGAAGACCATTGCATGTTAAAGCCATAACTCTATGAAACACTGAAACACCAGAAAAAAAGAAATGGGGCCCTTACCTGTTGACACACGTAAGAGCAGTACATGACATGTAGTATAGCACTGTACTATAGAGAGGCGCTATAGATCACCAATCACTGCATGTACCTCACTAATACATGTAAGAACAGTACAGGACATGTAGTACCGCACTGTACTGTAGAGAGACACTACTAGACCACTAATCACTACATGCACCTCACTAATACATGTAAGAGCAGTACAGGATATGTAGTACTGCACTGTACTCTAGAGAGTCACTACTAGACCACTAATCATTGTATGCATTGCACTAATACATGTAAGAGCAGTACAGGACATGTACCGCACTGTACTGTAGAGAGGCTACTAGACCAATCACTGCATGCACCTCTTTTGGAATACATGTATAAGAGCATGACAAGTACAGGACATACTGTAGTACCGCACTGTACTGTAGAGAGGCGTTACTAGACCACCAATTACTGTCTGCACTGCACTTATACATGAAAGAGCAGTACAGGACATGTAGTACTGCACTGTACTGTAGAGAGGTTCTATAGACTTCCAATCACTGCATGCACCTCAATAATACTGAGGTTTTAGGAGTAAAATGTTCATGACAATTGGCTGGATTTTCCATCAGTCACATGAACTGCAGATCTGCTGTGTCTTTGACACTATATGGTACAAGTATTGTCTCCTGAGGTCATTGTAACTTGAGGGATCAGTGGATTTTTGTATTACATATTACAGCCCCATTTACATAGCATTTCATCCTATATGTTGCAGATATCCATCTGGAAACCACAGTGTAACCCCAGGAGGCTCTATTTCACATTGGAATATTCTCTATGTGTTGAATATAAAAGCGTGATAGACCTTGCATTTGTGTCCAGCACATAAAGCATATACCAACATGAAATATAGTAAACATATTACAGTAGAAACTATGTTTGCTCCATAGACTCCTATGGTTCTATCTCGGTATGCTTTGAGATACCTTTTTCAAGGTGCCCTGGTGGATACTTGTGACGCATGACTGAAAGGTGAAGTGAATGGGGTCTTTTTATGAATTGATTATTTACATAATGGAAAAAGGCAGCAAAGAATGATTTAAAAATAAAAGTGTTAATAATTATTTGTTATTGATAAAATGCAAAGTGAATATTTGGTGTGACCACCCATTGCCTGAGTCCTGGAAGTGATGAATTCATCATCATCCAGTTTGTCTGGGATTACATGAGAGATCTGAGCCGCTACATCCACAGAAAATCTGGGCTTACTTCCCCATGATGTTTGGAGCAACCTCCCTGCTGAGGTCCTTCACTGTGTACATGTGTACCTAGAAGAACTGATACTATTCTGAAGGCAAAGGGCGGTCATACCAAATAGTGATGTGAATTAGATTTCTCTATTGTTCATGAATTTTGAATTTTAATTGATAAGAATACACTATTGACACTTCTACTTTTCAAAGCATTGTTAAATTGCAGCTTTATCCCCACACCTGCTTAAAGGGGTTGTATCATTACATTAAATGGTCTTCAGAATAAGGGGACAGTGAAAACAAGCAACTTTGCAATTGAATGTCATTTGCAAAGCTGTCTTGTTTTCACTGTCTCCCTTATCTTCGTTTTCTGTAAACACTGTTCCCCAGTGCCAGTCGGATTCCACCTCCTTTCATTTACATTCTGTCTGACCCCCTGTCGTATTCACGGGAGCGCGCATTCCTGCTCCTCTCTCACTCTGAATAAGGGGCCGGCAGCATTTCACTCAGCACAGCCAGCAGCTGCACAGTAACCCTGCAGCTGCTTCTACAATAAGAAAACAGCAGAATTGTGCTCGGTGCCTAATGCTGCTGCGTGTAAACATAGAAAGGAGACAGATCTGTGCTGCTCTGGATGAGTTTATAGAAGACTGGATTCAACTGTAACAAACCTCCAGCTGTGAGAGGAGAAGAGATCAGTGCTCTGTGTTCATAGAAGACTGTCTAGACTGAATGCAGGGTTGTGGTATGTAAACAGCTCTTACAAAATAAGACTGCATAGGGAGAAGAACGACACAGTGACATGTGGACTCAGACAGAGAGAGGGGGGGAGAGCAGGTATGTGCTATCCTCTCCCACTGATCTCAAACAAACACACTGACTTGGGAGCGAGCACGAACAGTGAAGGGGCGATGATGTCATCCCCATTCAGTTGAGAAACACCCAGCTGGGAGGGGAAGAAACGCCCCTGGATCTGAGGAACTGAGAAAATGAAGCTTCAAGAAAACAGCCAAACTGACGAAACGATAAATCCCCTTTAAAACTTTTGCACAGTACTGTATGCTATTCTGTAGATAGAGTGCAAAGCATTTAATATATATCATACCAACACAATGTTCCGATAAATAATGCTTCAATATACTCAATGCCATATACTCAATATTCAATGCCATACAAATAGTAGCCCCATAACACATCATTTAGATATGTCTGAAAGTACTTTCCTCGTCTAAAGGAACTGCCACAGATTTTAGCTGTACAGAACATGCGCCCCACCCACCTTCTCAGGTTTTAAATCAGTGTAGTGTGCTTTGAAGCAGGTATCTTCGCTGGTCTGAACAGGACCCAATAGAGAGGTAACAATAGCGTAGGACCCACCTGCACTGAGGTCCCCTTGAAGATTGGGAGGTTGGCTTAAGCAGTTTTGGCCAAAAGTGTGAACTAAGAACCTCAAAATTTTTTTCATGTATCCTAGTTAGCAGTAATGCTTTTTCCAAAATTCCTATGTCCCTTTTCTTTAGTCCATAGTGTGCCACTGTTTTTTGAATTTGAATATATGGAATCCTGTATGTTCTGGATCATCTCAATGACATGTCACAATCTAAACAGCTAGAAATAGGGCTACAGATAATTGCGTTTAGCATTATACTGCTCATGGTAGGATAATATAGTTTAATGAGGTTCTCCAGTCAAAAGTTATTGACTGGAGAACAATACTAAAATTTTACGTATATAGTAATGTTCTTTCTTTCTAAAGTAGCTGCCCCCTTGGGGCTATTTGTGCTCCTGCCATCCCTTGTAAACTGGTAGTTTTGTTACCGCAGGCAGCCCAACAGCTGGTTACACTGCGTATGAGCAGACGCCATGTTCTTCCATCTACTGTTCTCATCTCCTCCAGGCATCTGGCATAGTCTTATAGACAGTGCTAACTATCGGTAGAAACAAGTTGTCGGTGCATAAACAGAATATTAAGGCCAATGTTAGCTCAGAAAATGTAACGGTAATTTAGCAGAATCTAGGGAGACATGTATGGAACTAGGTGCATCGACATGCATTTTCGCATCTATTTTTCAGTGTCATATGTGCCTGAGTCTATGAAAGTGTTTTTTGTGCGTTCATAAATGGAGTCTAAAGTTCATTGCACCTCGCCTGTGAATAGGCGCATTACAGAACTTTGGTGCATTAGTAATGCACCAAACATGTATAAAGGCTATAGACAGGCTGGAAATAAGAGAAGTCATTAGAATAGCATGTCAGTGAATAGAAACTATGGTACTGATCTTGGTGGTGGACCACAGATCCCAGCAAGACCTGTGCTGTGCTGGCTCTTGCTCTATGTAGAATAAAGGATTAGAGCAGCAAAAATAAATTTCAGATTTAATGTAGTAAAAACTAAAAATTTTAAAATCTGAACAACAACATCAGTGGGTTATTTATTGTAAAACTAGTTTTAGATTCTATTACATTTAAATGCATTTTATAGGATATTATTATTATCCCAATATTTTGGGATATTATATATTTTTATATTATTTTTATATGATAACATTTTTTATTAAGGAATTTATTTTTCTTTAAGGAATTTATTTTATATAGTTTGATTATTATCAGAAATTCCTTTTTATTATTGTACTGCTGTAAGTTTAGAAATATTGGACATTTTTTGCCCTAATAGCAAATCTAGCGCCACTCCGACTCCTCAGGCTCAGGCAGACCACATTAAAATAGGTCTGCTTGATCCAGCAGTAATGCGCCTAGTTTGCCGAACCACATTCATATATGTGTCTAATAATACAAGTGTGGTGCGACACCCCAGAATGCCCCTTCATGTTAGGTGCATTCGAAAGTGTCGAGTCTTACGAACAATGCGCCTAACACATTCATTTGGCGCCAAACAGAAACCGAACCCGGCTCACTTTGGGCTTTTTTATGCCGGGAAAAAGGTAAAAAACCCCCGTTCAAAACATGTCTCCCCTATTATCCATTTATAAATCTTTTTTTAAATTGGGGGGAATTTTCAATGAAATTTAGCCAAATGAACATTTAAAAAAATTTTGCAATTTTCGGGTTTTTTAAAGATTTTGTGTTTTTTTTTCTTTTTTGCAAAAGATGGGTGGTCCTTAAATTTTGGGCCATCTTTTGCCTTGCATCCCATGGCTAAGGGAAATTTTACCGGGCAAGGAAAGGGGGAATTTTTTGAACAAAAAGGTTGGAACTTTTGGGTCCGCTTAAAAAAGAAACCCCAAAACCCCGACGTAAAGGGAAAAATTTGTGGAATGTATTTATTTTGTAGCACAGGAAAACACAATGTCTTTTGGATATCTTAGAGAAACAGTTATTAAAAGGAATTTCCCCAAAAAAGAAAAAACCCCTGGATATTCCTTATTAGAAAATTTAAATTTAAAAAGGGGTTTTCCTCCTTTGTGACCAGGAAAAAGTGGCCCCAAATCTAAAGGGGCAAAAAGGGGAAGGGCAAAAATTGGGGGCCCACCCAAACCCGTTTCCCCCAAAATGCCCCAAAAAGTGCAGTTTAGTAGGTCCTAAAAGGGGTGTTTCCACCATGCACTTTGATGGCATCTCAAAAGGTTAAGCCTTCAAAGTGACAGGTGCAGATCCCACTTTTGGCACCCACACCTCAGGACCGGACCCCCAAAAGGGTTTTTGGGGCCTTAGAATTTGAAAAAAGGGCCCAAAACTGGCACATAGCTCTCCATTCTGTTCTGTGGGAGTTTTAAAAAGCACAGCCAAAAACATATCTTAATTGGGAACCCCCTTTAAAAAAAAAGGGAATCCATTGAAACCCGAAACCCCACCTCCTTTTCAAAACCCAAAAGGGAAAAATTGGGGGCCCATTCCAAGATAAAGACTGGTGGATGTAAACCCAAAACCTATAACACTTTGTTTGGAAAAATATCCATCCCTTTGCCTTTAAAATTGCATTTGTGGGAAAACACCCCTTTTAAAACCTAGTTTAAATTTAAAATAGATTTGGGACCTTAAAAGTTTTTTGGTTTTTGTGTTAGAATTTTTTTGGGGTTGCCCTTTTAGAACCAAAAAGACCTCCCCTTTTTTCCAATTTAAATAAAGTGCCTGAAAATTTTGAAAGAGGGGGGCCCCTTGTTTTGGTCGCTGTGGGTTTTTACCTAAAATGTTTCGGTAAAACCCCCCCTTTCTTGGCCCTTTTGGATCAGAAATTTTTTAACTTTGCACTGCTTTCTGTTTGTCTTTTATACCTGAAACCCCCACTTATGCAGGCGTAGTTTATAAGGGGTTCACTGTTACTTCCCAAATGGGGTTTTCCCAAAAGTCCCCAGTGCAGTCGGTGAGCCGAACCCCAATCCCCCATTGCGGGAAATTTAAATTAAATCAAAATTTCCCAAATTAAATTCAGCAGGGGTCCCTAAAAAGGCCTTGGTAGTATCAGCTGTAAAGGGAAAAAGAATGCAGAGGGCCATAAAGGGAAAAAAAGCCTTGGACCATTTTTTAAAAATTTTGGGGAAGCAATTTTAAAGGGTTCGTTTTGGGGTTTTTATTTTTTTGGAATTTGCAAAAACCTTCAAAAAAAGTTTAAGCTTTTGAAAGGTTTTTAAAGGCATCTTCTTTTAACACGTTTTTAACCAGGGCCCTGAAAGGGCCAAAAATGGGCAAAACAAAATGATTTTATAGGGGCCCAAAAAAAGGGGCCTTAAAACACACCCACAAAGGGGGAAAAGGTTTTGGGGGAAAACAAAAGGGGCCCGGGCTCCCCATTTTCCCCCCAGAAAAAGCAGCCAGCCCCAGAGAGTGGGTTTCCAAATTTTGGTTTTAAAATTTTTCCAGCTGCACCTCCACACGTCTGGTTATTTAACTTTTTTCAACCCTTTTTAGACAAACCAAAAACCCAAACCTTTCTAAGCCCCTCCGTGGTCCTTTAATGCGGGGTGGCCCTCTTTAAAAAAAATTTGAAAAGCCTTATCTTAAAATTTCTATCTAAACCCCTGTGTGAAAAAGGGGGGAAACCCAAAAGATAAACTTCAAGGGGAACTCTTCCCTTGGTTTCTTTTTGTATGCCCTTAAAAAAAATAATGGCTTTTTGGGCCCAGGCGGCCCCCAAATTAAATGCACTGTCGGCGGCACTTTTTAAAAAAGCGAAAAATTGACATTTTCAGTTTTTCCCCCCCGGGGCATATAATACGATCGTTTTGAAAGGGAAAAGCTATAAAAATTACCAAAATTGCGCCGTGAAATTTCGGGAAGCATATAAAGCTAAAATTACGCGGCAAAATGCGGGGGGTGAAATTCCCTTTTTTAAAAATAAGCTGTGTGAACATACCCAAAACTGCCCCAAAAGCAATTTGCATTGTGTTGAAAATGCATCAAGCTGCGGGAGAAACAGTTGGGGAAAGTCCCCCCGGCTTTTTTGGGGCCCCGAAATTTTCCCGCGTATTGCATTTTTAAAACGGGGCAAAATTGCGTCCCTGCAATTCGGTAATCCTTTATTTCCCATGGAGAGCTATGGATTAAACTTTCGTCCCCCTGGAGTACTTTAACGATCGTATTGTACGCCGGGGGGGGGAAAATTTGGAAAGGGTCAATTTTTTAAACGGCGATTACCCCCGGGCCCCAAAACCCCAAAACCCTTTGGGAAACTTACGCGGGGACCCCGCTTGTTCAAGCACGTTTTTTGTGCTAAAAAAAACTTGCCTAATACTCGAGAATATAGGGTATTGCATTTTTTTTTTAAATGAAAAAAGGTTCCCTTTAGACTTTATGTGTAAATCCAAATAAAGAAGAAATTTTTGATTTAAAATTTAAAACATAAAAAATTGGGGGAAATTTTGTTTAAAAAGACTTTTTAGAGGGGTTTTCCAAAGGGGAAAAAAATATGTGTTTTTTCAAAATTCCCCTCCCCAAAAGGTTGAAACACTTTTTTAATACTAATGATTTTAAAAATTTTTTTTGGGGCCCCTCCTGCATTTTATACCAGTCATTTTTGACAAAAAACTTTGTAGTTTTGGAAAGGGCCAAGGAGGTCGGGGGACCAGGGGGGTTTTGGGTTTTTTAAACTGAAACCTTTTAAAAACCCCACGCCTTTTGCTTTTTTGGGCCTTTTGAAAAAAAAGGAAAACAGGGAATCCCACTGAAACTGAGGTTGGGGGGTGAGCGGGGATGGAAAAAACCCTAAAAAAATTTAAAGGGAAGACCTAAAATATAAATTTTTAAAAATAGATTTCTAAAAAAAAAGCCACCTAAAAAATAAAACAATTTTCCCAGTTTAAAAACAACGGGACAAAGGGCCCAAAAAAGGCAAAAAAAACCCCAAAAATTTGGGGGGTTTCCCCCCCCCTCCCGAAATCCCTAGTTCCAGAAATTTTCACCCCTAACCTGGCACAATAAAAGTTTAAAAGATGGGACAAACCTAGAAAGTAGTTTTTCGGGGCCAAATAGAAAAAAACTGCCCCAAACGGGAAAATTTGTTTTTTAAGCTAAAGAAGGGAAGGCACATAAAGAGCAATAAATGCAAAAAATTGGGCCCAAAAAAAAACCCCTTTTTAAAGGCACCAGCCAACCCCGATTAGGGCTGGAAAACCCAAACTTATAGATGATTAAAGTTTTCAAAAATTTAAAAATTTGGGTAAAACCCTTTTTCAATCTTTCTTTCTTCTCAGAACTTTTTACAACAAATATATTGTCTTACCCCAATTTGGGGTCCCTGGACTGGGAAGGCTCCTATGCACCACTAAATTTGTGTCCCCGGGGAAGGCATTTTTCGGGGTTGGGAAGAAAATAAGACATCCCCTGAAAATAAGATCTAGTGCAATTTTTTTCAAGAAATTAAAAATTAAAAGGGCCCCCCACTGAAAATAAGACCTAGCGGGCAGTCAGCGCTACAGCTCCTCCAAAAACCCCTTCCCTTTAGGTTATCGGGCCATTTAGTTCGTTTTTCCCTTTTGTGGGAGGCTCCCTGGACAAGGGGTGCTCTTTTAAGGGGAAATTGCTATTGCTAACTTGAGGGGTTTGGGGGCCCAATGTTTCCCCAAAAAGAAACGGGGGGGTCAAAAAAATTTTCCCCCAGGGAAGTTCGGGGTTTGGGGGTTATGCTGATCTTTGGATGAAAAGACTACTTTTTAAAATTTAATAAGGGGAAAAATTTTTTGGTCAAAAAATAAATGTGAATTTTGCTCTTTTTATAAATATAAAATCCCCAAAAATTTAAGACCAAAAGCGGGGTTTTTAGGAGAAAAAAATTAAATTTTTGCCATTTTCCCTTTTTTTCCCGGGGAAAGAGGGTAATGGAGTATGCTACAGTTTTTATGTTATGGTTGTCACTGAACTTGTGGCAAAAAACTTTTGTGTGTAAAATCCCACTTGGAAATGTATGGCCCCAAAAGTTTTCTCCCCCCGGGAAAATTAATGCGGGACCCCAAACCCCCAAGGCTATGTGTTTTTCAGGCTACACGGGAAAAAAATTCCCAATGAACCCTTTGGTCCCTTTTTTAAGACAACCAATTTTGATGGGGGTTTTCATGACTGAAAACATTTATGTCGGGAAAGATGCTTTTCGGGGAATCTGCATTCTAGTCGTAGAGTAGATGGGATTCCAAAATTTTCATCATGAAAAAAAACCCAAAATGCAAAAGGGGTCAAATCCGAAACCATTGTTAAAAAAGCCTTAAATAAACTTTCAAACGTGCGAGTATTTTATAGAAAATTTCGGTGTATCATTTAAAATTTAATTTTCTTTAAAACCCTTCATATATGGGGGAAAGTGGGTTAAAACTACATAGGAGCTTAAATTCTCTGTTATCAGGGGGTTAAAACAAACTTCATGTGGAGGCGCTTTTGTTTCATCCCCAAACTGCCTTAAGGATGGAAGACTTTTCCCAATTTCTTTTTCAGTTTTTCAGGAGGACTTAAGAAGATATTGACCTTTGCCGAGACATCTCCCCTGCCCGACGTGCAGAGAAATGCCGCCAAGGCCATTGCCACGTCCTCTCACAATGGTATGTTACATTCACTGTTAAATTACATTCAGAGTAATTCAGAATAATGGATGTGGATAGTCTCACTTGAGAGTGGCTTCTGTTACTATACAGCTTGTTAATGTCAATGTTTTGACAGCATGCCTTTCTTTTATTTTACACAATACTAGAGAAGATGAGTTCTCTTAGCTAGGAAATAGATACTATAAATACCTATATGGAGAGAGAGAAAATGAGCACAGCCCATTAAATGCTGTAGATCCTGCTCCACGATATATACAACTAATTGTAAAATGAATATATAGCTTTGGAATGAGGACTAGTAAGTGGTACAAATTAAAAAATATGATTGTCAGCTTGGTCTCGATACATCTGTCTTTTTTTATACTAGCTTTTTTGAAGTACTAATTTCCCGGGAGCAAGAAAAAGGTAGCTGACACAAGGCCAGTGAGTCCTCTGGGTTGCAACAGGTTTGCTATCCAGAGAAAGAGAAAAATATAATCCAGTAGACCCGGAGGTGAGATACATAGTAGTTCAAAGTCCAAAAAATCTATTGCATATTGATTAAAATAGTGGTATAAAAAAAAAGAGTGTATGTAAACCCAGCATCTGGCTCCAAAGACCAACGCATTTCGGATAGGTCTAGTGCAGTGCTGAACTGATGAGCAGAATCTAAGGCACTGAGGGCCAAATTAGCATTAGGGTATGTTCACACGGTCAAATTTCGGCGCGGATTTTGCGTCATATTTGCGCTGTAATACGAGCGAAAATGCCGCCAAAAATACAAAATTCCACAGTTTCTCATAGAGAACTTTTGGTTTAAACGCCTCCTCTCCCCGATCGTATTGTACGCCCGGGGAGATAAGCGGCGCGAGTAATGACAGTCTATGCGTCGCAGGGGTACGTGCTAATCAGTGCGACTCCCAAACACCTGGTGTAATTGCGGGGCTTACTGTACGCCCCGCAATTACGCCGTGTGAACATAGCCTTATGGTTGCCCTCAGAAGGCGGTGGTGCATCATGTGGTCTGTAACAGTCCAAGATGTCCTTTAAGGTTGTATAATAGCCTTCCCGTTCCACCTCCTAAGTATCAAGCTTCCTACCTTGGAGGTTGGCTACGGTGCTGGAGTTGGGCTGTCAAATATGTGTTACTGCCATTGAGTTCCTAAATAGAGCAGTGTGGAGGTATGCAACAGAGCTCCAAATCAAAAATGTCACCGACTCCTCGTGCCGGCGCCGTCACCTCTGTCATTGTCCTCCAGGGAAAGTAGAGAACTGGTCCTTCCTCATCTGGACCTTGTCCATCCCTGCTGCCGTGTTTAGGCTCTCGAGGGCCACATAAAATAATGTGGTGGGCTAGGTTTAACAGATTGTCTATAGGATCCCCTTGATTTATCCTTTAAACCTTATATAGGGATCTAGATTTTGTTGCAGGGATCCATCAGGTTGTTAGCCGAAAAAAAATCTTCATAGAAACAATACGGTTAAAACAGGTCCAAAGGAAAGGGGCAAATAGCATAGTCAGAGAGGCAGAGGTCAGAGCAGGTAGTGGCATTAATACGGTGCACAGACCAAGGTCAGGAAACAAGCTGGGTTAAGGCCCCAGGTAAAACGGGCATAGAAACACCTTTGAACAAACAATTCCTAAAAACATAATTATCAGGGAGGTAAAAAAGGAAAGAAAGATTTTTAAGGCTGGGTTCAAAAAAAGGCTTTTTACCCCCCGAAATTTACCCGTGTGGTGGGGGGCAGAGCGGGGGGGGCCGGCACCTCCCCGGTCCATAGCTATCTTACTACACGCGTTACGCCGCTGGTAATTACATGCACTTTATCTTCCCCCCGGGCGGATTCGCCGAGCAGGGGGGAGGAGACGAAATCCATAGTTCCAAATGAAACGGGGATTTACCGTAATGACGGGAAACGTTTTCCCACCCCGTAATTCCACACACGGCGGGTAATTGGGACTGAAAAATGCCCCCTTTTTAAAAAGGGTGAACATAGCCTTAGGGAATGTTTACACAATGTATTTTTCCGCCTGGAATACATCTGTTTGGAATCTGTATGCAATCTGCGTCACATTGATTTCCAGTTGTTCTCATTCACATATTTTTCTGCATGTGTATTTCATGCAGAATATTAATCATGTCACTTCTCCATGTATTTCCGCTTCAATTCTCCGTGTATTTTTTTGCATTGAAGTTAATAGGGGCAGTTAAAACCAAACATTCAATCTGCTTTTCTGTGTCCTGATGGAGATTGTGTGCAGATTCTACTCAGATTTTTCTGTGCAGAAAAATACCCCATGTAAAGATGACCCTAGGTATGTCACTGCCCCAAGTTAAAATAAAGTCAGAAAAACTGAGGGGATTTTAACCCTTTGGGGCACCACAGTTTTTTGGCGGGGTTTTTTTCACAAAAACTGCGGTTGGATTTAGGATTTCCTGCCAGCCCCATACATTGAGGCTAAGGGAATCCGACAAGAACCCAGTGGAAGAACCCGTGTTCTCTCTTCCACCGGACGGCTGGCGGTTAAGAAATCCTAAGTAAAGAATCAGTGTTGTGTAGACTACAGCACGGATTTTCTATTGCGGTCTACACAGCATAAGTTACAGTCGGATTTTTGGTGGATATTTTTAAATTTCTGAATCCACGAAAAAATTGATCAAAAAACCATTGCTGCATAGACATAGCCTTAGATAGCTTGCTGTGAAAGGAAGCAATGGCCCACCCACTGCGCGTGCTGCATAGAGCAGAGGGGGCCCAGCAAAAAGAAGACAGCAACAAGAAAGATGCTGCAAGAAGAGATTGGGAGCTGCATTGGGACACCCGCGAGAGAGGTCTTCACTAAGAGGAAAGCCGTGGCAGTGCGAAATATGGTAAGTGATCAAGACCTTAGGTTAGTACTTTAGGATAGTACTCCCATAAATTGCACATTGTAAATTGGTATAAGCAGGGTATTGCCAGGTGTGGAACACACTCCTTCAGTGTTCAAGTGTGGGGATTCAGAAAGTGTCTTCTTCCTTCAGTCCCAAACATTGAGTACAATAGCTATTTTAAGGTCCTGGCTCTCTATTAGCCATCGTCCAGTTGGTTGTTTTGGGACAATTCTAAAGTGTTCAACCATTCAGTGAGTAGCTCTGATTCCAGCACCTGTATCACATTTTCTGAGCAAAAGAGCTTCCACTTCAAATAGTTGAGAGACAGAAAGGGACCCTCATTGCTATAAATTCTTGTACAGGGACACATTTTAATGTGACATATAAATCACCTTGAAAGATAATCACAGTGAAGCTTGTGAACTGAATTGTATAGGACTGCACAGAACCCACAAAACTAATACATTTTAGCTCCTAAAATCTCTAAAACAACATTGGAAGAAAACCACTACTGGTTTAATGGTACATTACTTAGAAGGTCGTGTTAGAGGGTTGGAGTTATAAAAATAAGAGATTGTGCCAAATGTTTTTCAACACTTTATAGTTTTAGGAATCGGCAGTGGTCTGTGCGCTTATAGACCCCACCAGGTTCATTTTCTGACGTGTCAATGTAATATCAGAATATTAATTTTTAGTTCATTTTCCCTTTCATTTAAAGACCTCTCCTGACTTGTCTGTAGTAAATCCTTGTGTTCCCTGTGAAATAACGCTGGACCCTCTTCTTTTGTAACTCTGTGTTGTGCTGTTCGTTTTATTCCTCCTAGAAATGGATTCCGGGATGTGCCAGTTTGGTGTTACCAATTAGGGGCGTGTCCCAGCACAGTCTGACATTGTCCAATTAGTGGAAGGGTAACACCCAGCTGACAGATTCAGGAATACATTTGTAGAAGGTATAACAGAGGAACAGCACAACACAGAGATATAAGAGAAGAGGCTCCAGATTAGTTTTACACGGAAAACAAATGTCAGGAGATGTCACGGGTCCTTTTTAAAACATTAATCTAAGCATAAGAACAACATGCTGGGCTTTGTGGTGCACATTGTTGCTTTGCAGCAGTGGGCCTCTGGGTTTGGAGCCGACCAAGGGCAGTGTCTGCATTGAGTTGGTATTTTCTTCCCATTTTTTGGGTATTGTATTGATTTGAATTTTATGTAAAAATTACATAAAATAAAGCCTTATGTATCATAGAAAAAAAGGCAAAAAATATAAAAATAACCGACTGCGAGATAGTGTTCAAACCTACATATACTAAAGAAAAAAAAGTGCCTGGTCAGGAAGGGGGGTAAATGACCCGGTTATTAACAGGTTAATAGGCCTGAGAGTGTATCTGAGACAGAGAAAATAGATTGGGAGCCGGAAGGAGTAAATTGTGAAATCTCTGTACAGAACTGCAGAATATTTTAGTGACATACAGTATCTCACAGAAGTGAGTACACCCCTCACATTTTTGTAAAGAATGTATTACATCTTTTCATGTAACAACACTGAGGATAGTGTTGTAGATGGGAACAAAGGTGTTATACAGTCATCAATGTCTAAACCACTGGCAACAAAAGTGAGTACACCTCTAAGGGAAAATGGAAAAATTGTGCCCCATGTGTCAATAGTTTGTGACCACCATTATTTTCCAGCACTGCCTTAAAGGGGTTTTATCGCTACAAAGATCATGTCTCAGATTATGGGGACAGTAAAAATAAGCACTTTTGTAATTGGGTTGCATTACCTCTGTCACTTGGTTTAGAGATATGAGCTTTTCTTTAAATTGTACCTGTTCTGCTGCTGCTGCTGGTCGGGACACGCCCCCTGGCCGGATCCCACCCCATTAGACACGCCCCTGCACGGTGATTGGCTGGCTGACATGTCATTCAGCCTGTTGGGATACGCCCCCCAATAGGAAATGCCCCGGCCACACCCCCTGCTCTGTGATTGGCTGCCTGCACACTGTGTTTTCTCCCCTCTGAGCTGTTAAAATCGAGAGTGAAACCAAGGGCTGCTGGCTCTATACCCATCTCCCAGCTCTATGGTGAATGACCTGGGATAGTGAAACCAAGGGCTGCTGGCTGTAAACTCTTCCCCCAGCTCTAGGGTGAATGATCTGGGCAATGACTGCCTGTTTAAGTCACAGATCCCCTCATATAACAGAGTCTTATACAGGCTCCTACCTGTTAACAGGGGGAGAGAAGGTAGGAGGGCAGTGTGCATTGCTCCATATAAAACAGTCTGTTGCTTGGTAACGAGGGAAGGGGGGGCTCGTGTACACTCCTCACATGTCTCATCAGTTCAGGCTGTGTTATAACTGCATAGCCAGCAAGGAGCTTGTGGAGCCTGAAGACTGCAGACTAAGTAGCATGCAGGAGGCTACAGAGCTGTTATATCCAGACAACCCTCTGCATCCCCTGCTTCATACAAAATGATGATGTCACAGTTCTTCAGTGAGGGGAGACACGCCTCCTGAGAGGGGAGACACGCCTGCTGACAGGAGAGACACGCCCCTGGATTTCAAACTCATTCTCAGAGAATTAGCTGAAGAGCACGAACAGTTCAAACGATAAAACTCCTTTAACTCTCTTGGGCAGGGAGTTCACTAGAGCTTTACAGGTTGCAGCTACTGGAATCCTCTTCCCTCCTCCATGACAACATCACAGAGCTGATGAATGTCAGAGACCTTCTGCTCCTCCAGTTTTTGAGGGTGCCCCACAGATGCTTAATAGGGTTTAGGTCTGGAGACATGATTGGTCAGTCCAGCACCTTTACCCTCATTTTCTTTAGCAAGGCAGTGGTGGTCTTGGAGGTGTGTTTGGGGTCATTATCATGGTGGAGTACTGTCCTGCGGCCCAGTTTCTATATACACTGACTACTTTACATTGTATCAAACTGTCATATCTTCAGGATTGTTCTATGAAAATATATAATATTTACAAAAATGTGAGGGGTGTACTCACTTTTGTGAGACACTGTATAAGCAAAGGGAAAAAATTAAATAAAATAACAAGATAAGCAGAAAATGGGAATTATGATACATATTATAGCACATAAAGAATAGCACCCTTGTATATCTGTAAACCACCATTTCTGCATCAGACGTTATATTCTACTAGCAGCATAAAGACACCTTCGTTTTCACATTTTATTTGTCTTTTACATAAGGCAAATTCAAATGTAGTATGTTTTTACTTTTATTTGACTATTGCCTTTTTAATTGTACCCATTGCTTGTTAATGAGGCATCACCCTGTTGTGCTGCTCACAGGGCTTTATGGGGACCTGGTGAGCACGGCATGATATCAGAACTTCCCGAGCACGATTATCACACTAATTGGGTGACACTATTGATCTACTGGCAAATGTCATTTCCCTAAATGAAATTGTATTTACTACTTATATTCCCTTATGGAGCCATAAAATGTGACTTTGTTACATGTAGCTATGCAAGGAGTTGTGAGAAATCAAGAAAGATTGTTATACCGTGGTTATTTTGGTTCATAAATCCAAAGCAAATACAAAATGCTATTTTCTATTAGTACTGATTTTTTTTATATTTTATGTTTATTAGAATTAATCGTTTTTATGTTTGTTACTACAACTAAACAGGGCAGAAAGATAACACAAATAAAAGCATGTGTTAATATTGGGATTTGGGATTTTCATCCTGTACCTTTTTCACTTCTTCCCTCATGTAACATATACAATTGAAACCAGAAGTTTCCATACACTATATAAAAAGACATATCTGCATGTTTTTCTAACCATCTGACATGAAATCAGAATAAACCTTACCCGTTTTTATGTCAATTAGGAACGAAAATTATTTATATTTGCCAAATGCCAGAATAATGAGAGGGAGAATTTTTTAAGGCATTTTTATTACTTTCTGCAAAGTCATTAGTTTCCATACATTTCATTAGTATTTGGTAGCATTGCCCTTAAACTGTATGACTTCAGTCAGACGTTTTAGATATCCTTCCACAAGCTTCTCACAATAGTTGGTAGGAATTTTGGCCCATTCCTCCTGACAGAACTGGTGTAACTGAGCATGTTTGTAGGTCACCTTGCTCTGTGATGGCCACTCCAAAACATTGACTAAGTTATCCTTAAGCCACTTTGTAACCAGTATGGCAGTATGCTTCAGGTCATTGTCCATTTGGAAGACCCATTTCCGCCCAAGCTTTAACTTCCTGGCTGATGTCTTGTATACAAACATTCCCCGCAAGGATGGAGTTGCAGCATGTCAGGTGCACCTAGAGAAACAAGAGCTCCAACCAAATCCAGTCACACAGCTCATACAGTTCATACTCAGCCACAACTATTTTACTTTTGGAGAAGACCTGTATCTACAGCAAATGGGAACTTCCATGGGGTCCAGATGTGCGCCCCAATATGCAAATCTCTTTATGGCGGTACTGGAAGGAGCATATTTATCAACATGCACCACCAAACCCATGATGTATCTCCGTTATATTGATGATATCATTGTCATCTGGACAATTCCATAATGACTTCAATAACTTTCACCCCACCATTAACCTTAAACTTACCTATTCAGAGAGCAAAATCCACTTTCTGGATACCACAATACACATTAAAGAGCACCGGCTACTCACATCAGTGTACCACAAACCCACAGACAGAACGGCCTACCTCAGGAATGACAGCTTCCACCCCAAGCACACAAGACAGTCTATTATCTACAGCCAGGCTATACGATATAATCGTATTTGCTCCGACAAAGCAGACCTGGACAAGCACCTTCTGGATCTGAGGACGAAATTTCTCAAACTTGGATACAGACCAAAATTGACAGACAACCAAATCAGCAAAGCAGCAGCCATCAACAGAGACAATCTGCTCACATACAAAGAAACCCAGAATGAAGAACGAGTGCCCCTAGTTGTCACCTACAACCTACAACTGGAGATCCTACGAAAGATTGCCAAGGAACTTCAACCTGTGCTACATAGGGACAACAGACTCAAAGACATATTCCCAGTCCCCCCTCTCTTTTCCTTTTGGCAACCACCAAACCTGCCGCGCATTATGGTCCGGAGCGCTCTGAAGGCCCCAACTGAAAATGGCACCTCACCCTGCCTGCAGAACAGGTGCAAGACCTGCAGGCACATCCACACTGCTGACAGTGTACCTGTCCCACAGTCCCAGCAGGTGCACAGAATTAGGGGGACATTTTCCTGCAGGTCTAGCAATGTGGTGTATCTAATCATGTGTGTGCAATGTCCGACCACAGGCCTTTATGTGGGGGAAACAGGGCAGAGACTCAGTCAGCATATGAATTCACACAGATTCACCATTAACAACAGCAGAACAAATCTCTCAGTGGCCGCACATTTCTCTGGAGAAAATCACTCCATGAAAGATTTACAGGTTACGATCTTAATGGGAAATTTTAAGACTCAGAGGGAGAGGAAGGACTGGGAATATAAATTTATGCAAAAATTTAAAACTCTGCAAAATGTGTTAAATATTCATGCCAGCTTCATGTCAAACTATGTGTGAACTGTGAGAGCAACAAATCTCCCCTGATAATATATAGATAAGAGAAATAATTACTGAACACTCCTGACACGCCTCACAAGTTTCCAGACTGTTGATTTCTTGACCAGTTATAAATAACTGCTCTACCTATTGCATTTTGTTATTTTTAAGAATTCTAAGATCCTTTGAAGATCCATGTCTTTTGTGTATAAAAAGTCTGTGTATTTTCAGTTTGTTGTATAACACTGTCTGAAGAAGGGAGCTAGTCCTCTCGAAAGCTCACCATCAAATATATTCAGTTAGCCTCTAAAAGGTATCATCTGATTTCTTCACTCTTCTACTGGCTGATGTCTTGAGATGTTGCTTCAGTTTTGCCACATAATCTTCTTTCCTCATGATGCCATCTTTTTTGTGACGTGCACCAGTCCCTCCTGCAGCAAAACAACCCACAACATGATGCTGCCACCCCTGTTTTTCATAGTTGGGATGTTGTTCTTAGGCTTCCAAGCTTCTCACTTTTTCCTCCAAACGTAACGATGGTCATTATGGCCAAACAGTTTCATTTTAGTTTTTTGTCAAACCACAGGCCATATCTCCAAAAATGTAGATCTTTGTTCCTGTGTACATTTGCAAACATCAATCTGGCTTTTATATGTTTCTTTTGGAGTAATGGCTTCTTCTTGGCAGAGTGACTTTTCAGCCAATGTTGATACAGTAATTGTTTCACTGTGGATAATGACACAATCTTACCAGCTTCTGCCAACATCTTCACAAGGTCTTTTGCTTTTGTTCTTGGGTTGATATTCACATGTTGGACCAAAACACGTTCATCTCTGAGACACAGAACCCTTCTTCTTCCTGAGCGGTATGATGGTTGGACATTTCCATCTTGTCTGTACTTGCGTATAAATGTTTGTACAGATGAACAAGGCACCTTCAGGTATCTGGAAATTGGCACACAAAGATGATCCAGACTTGTGCAAGTCCACAATTATCTTCCTGATATCTTGGATGATTTCTCTAGACTTTCCCATGATGTTACACACAGAAGCAGTGTGTTTCTGGTGTATATAAAAAATACATTCTCAGATGTGTCTCCTATTAATTCAGATGTTGCCGATAAAACCTATCAGAAGCTTTCAAAGACATGACATCATCATATGGGCTGTCGCAAATTGTTTAAAGGCATAGTAATCCTAGTGTATGTAAACTTTTGACTTTTGCAGAAAGTAATAAAAACGCCATAAAAAATTCTCTCTCTCATTATTCTGGCATTTGGCAAATATAAATAATTGTGGTTCCAAATTGACCTAAAACGGGTAAAGTTTATTCTGATTTGATGTCAAATAGTGAGAAAAACATGCAGATGTGTCTTTTTATATAGTGTATGTAAACTGCTGGTTTCAATTGTATAAAGGTTTTCATTATGGCTCTTATTTCCCTTCTTTTATCTTATAACATATGTAAATGTTTCCATCAGACCTCCCTTTCTTTTTTGCCTTCCAGGCTATACAAATATTAAGTCTTTCGTAATAAGTTTTGTGCTTAAGAACTTCCACCATTTTTGTAGCCCATCTTTGTTTTGTAGGTGCAGACTCTAGAACTGACTCCAGTATTCTCCATCGGGTGTCACTAGATCTCTGTACAGTGGTATCACATCCCCTCTTTCTGCTGGTTATACCTCTAGCTATATTGGTGACCATGTTAAAGCTGTCAGATATCAGAACCCTTAAATCCTTCTCTTCTAAGTCCTGAGTAACACAGAGCGATAAGATAAAAGAGAAAGACAGAAGATCCACTATACCCAAATGCATTATTTTACATTTAAAAACATTCAACTGCAGTTTCCATTGTTTTGACCATTTATCCAGTAAAGCTAAATCATTATCTGTGTTACAGATGCCTCCAGGAATAGTAACCCTATTACACACTTTTGGATCATTCAGCAAACAGGCAAACTTCCTCCAATGTCACTTACAAGCTTACAAAAAAACACCCAAAACTCCCCCTTGTGGTCCCTACTTATATCCAGTCTCTGTTTAGAATACACATCATTCAAGTGGAGTTGTCCCATCACAAACATTGATGGCATATCGATAGAATATGGGACCTGCACCTACCTCCAGAACGGACCTACGAAATTCCCCATTCTGAATGGCGAAGTGCTTACGCTTGCGCAGTTACTCTGCATTAATTTCAATGGGACTCCCGAGTACAGCCGAATGCAAACGCAAGTGCGGCCGCTTCTCCACTCAGAGTGGGGAGATTTGGGCGCCCATTCTGAAATTAGTTGCAGGTCCAAGAGGTGACGTTGATGGCATATCCTATCAATATGTCATCAATGATTGTGGTGGCAAGAACTTTTTAACTACAACACTTTGGGACACATGTATGAAAGCTGTCTAGGTCTAAAGCTCTCCTTGTTGCCCATAGCAACCAGTCAGAGCACCCCCTCTAATTTTTCCAGGGCACTATATGAAATGAAAGGGGCGCTCTGATTGGTTGCTATGGGCAACAAAGAGTTTTAGACCTAGACAGTTTTCATACATGTGACCCTTTGTGCCAAAATGAACGTTTCTCCAGAAAGAAGAAAACTTATCTCTTAGGGTATGTTTACACGGCTTATTTGGGCGCACATTTCACCACGTTTTGTACGTTATAGGTGGCGAAATGTGCGCCGTAAATACGGTAATTACACGTCATCCACCCGCGCGTACAATACAATCATATTGTACGCGCATGCGAACAATGCATGTCAATGGGGCCGGCGGGCTGCCGGTCCCCCCTTGCTTTGGAACTACGCGATGATCAGCACATGCTTCCAAAGCACCCAGCATATTGTGGCACGTACTATACGCACCGCAATACACCGTGTGAACATACCCTTATACTTGGTAAACCAGAGTCATCTCTATAAGGCAGTTAAAAGGGCACAAGGTTTGATACAATGTTCTTGCACTCATGTACAAGAATGTTGTACCTTTTTGTAGAAAATAACAAATTTGTGGCTTTCTGTAATCTAGCCCTACTATGTGGTTCCTCTTTTATATGACACTATTATACCTTTTCAGTATTGCTACTTGTGGTGCTGTTTTAGTTTAATTAAGTGGTAGAGCCCATCATAGTTTGCTTTGGGCCCTAGATTACAGCCCTGCTCGTTAGTACAGAGCAAGGTACTAGTTGGCTTGAGATACCTTAGATGCAGCTCAGGGAGCACAGTGAAGACATTTAGTTGTGTATGGAGACTTATCTTCAGGCAATGCTCCCTGAGACAAAAGTATGCAAATTAGCTTTCTACTCTCTATTGCAGTGAGAATCAGTACCCTCCCACCCCGAGTTGTGTGTAAGGAGCAAACTCCAGTTAACTCTATAATGACTTTAATAATTAGTATTATTTTTGGAAATTCTGCATCAGTTAATGTGCCCATACACGTAGATAAATGTTGGCTGTGCCCGGCTGAATGATCTATAGTGCATGGATCTTAAAGGAGTTGTCTTACCATGCTCTTTCACAGAGCCACAGGCAGCTTCAGATTTACACTTCCTCACTGTTCCTGGTTAGGCTGTGAGTGGTTCCGTAGGATTTATTAGCATATCAGCTCTGTAGTCCCAGCTCTTCTAATTGCACTGACATGAGAGCAGGAGATGAAATCTATAGTGCAGAGGGCTTTAGAGCTCAAAGTAAACAATTTAAAGTAATTAATCTCCTTTGTTTGTTAGAGATAATGTACATTGTTCTCAAGCTGCCGTCCATCCTGTTGACGTCATTCCCTGTTCTCTGTCTAATTAGAGAGGGAGAGCAGGACGGTAACCAGAGAAACCTGTGCACACTTAGAGCAGATACAATCTTTCTTATCTCCTCAACAAAGCAAAATAAAGCTCTGTATTTGGAAAAAATCTTGATTCAACATTCCCAACATGTTAAAAACTAATCTTTGTAGTGAGACAATCCCTTTAAATCTTTGAGGGAAATAAAGATGGGGTTGGATTTCATCTTGCTTGATCCCAAGATAAACAGGTGCAGCTAATTGCTGAGCAGTAGCTCACACACCCCACCACTAGGGGAACAATTAGATGATAAAAAAAATGCTTATAAACTTGATACCTATTCACACCAGCATGCAGAAAAGCAACAGTATAATACATGGGGAGATTGCACAAATGCAAAAATACCAATAAAACAACCACTCACATGCCCTCCATGCATGGAGGGGATGGTTGCTGGTACTACAATTGCATATAAATAAGGCGATACAGAATGATGCCATAAATACAGATACGTGTGGTACACCATGCTGGCTTACAGCCTATTAGTTACGCCCATACTATTCGATTAGGTGGGCTGCCCAGCACTTTCTAGATATCCAACACAAAATACAGACACCCTCTGCTCCCCAGTATTTTTGGCCAAATAAAAAAGGACATACTGGAAAAATATTAAATACGAGGTATTAGTTGATACAGTGGCTACAGTACGCAAGCTCGCAACCTGCCTCAAAGGTCCTCATGTCTTGCGAGCCCCTACGCTAACAATTTACAGAAAAAGCAGAGAAAAAAATGGGATATTATTAACTCAAAAATACTACATACAAATGGTTGCCAAAATCCCGAGAACATAAAATCACACTCTTAAATAGAACGGTGGTATGCCATATTCTTCACGCGGCTAAATTGGCCATTACCAGACGATGGAAGTCCAGGTGTCCACCCTTGATTTCAGAGGTTTCTGAAATAGTTTCTACAAATTGTATGTATGAAAAAATGTTAGCATTTAGAGAGGGGAAGCATTCAAATTTCGGCTTTCACTAGACGAACCTTGACAATGCCATTATGCCTTTTAAATCACATTCTTGTTATCAATATGTTCATATTTCTATTATTGATAAACGGTGTATGCTTACCATTATACTTTTAAGGCTAAGTTCACACGGCTAATTGCAGGGCGTACAGTACGGCCGCAATTACACTGGGTGTTTGAGAGCTCGTGCCGATCAGCGCGTACTCCCGCGATGCGGGAGGGGGTGGGGGGCTGCCAGCCTTCCGGCCCCATAGACTGCCATTACTCGCAGCGTGTAAGCAGCATCGTGAATAAATAACTTTTCACTTATCTCCCCGCGCGTCGTATTGTACGCTCAGGGAGAGGAGGCGTAATCCATAGTTCTCTATGAGAACTGTAGATTACCGTAATGACTGGGGCGCATTTTGCACGTATTAGAGTGCAGTACACTGTGAAATACGCGGCGAAATGCGCCTCAAGTTAAGCCGTGTGAACATAGCCTAATACTGTATCTGATAACTAACTGTAACCTCTTCATTGGTTGTCCACCTGTTTGTTTGTATGGTTTTGTTTTATCTTTGGAAAAATGTCGATAAAAATTCAATGTTTAAAAAAACAAAACAAAAAAAAAAACACTACATAGACCATACTTACAGCTCAATGACTGGACTAGAATCCAGTAGCTACTGCTCAGCAATTAGCTGCACCTGTTTATCTTTCCCAAGTAGCATAGGGGCCAGTGTTGCCTGCTACTGGATTCTAGTCCAGCCATTGAGCTGTAAGTATGGCCTATGTAGTGTTTTTGAGTTAATAATGTCCCACTTTTTCAGTGTTTGATCCCAAGATAAGCCAGAGCCTGAGTTGTCTGGCAGCAGGTTATTCCCCTCTCCCTATTCAGAAAACATGCACACTCAGCTGAGCGTGCATGTGTATTTGGTTCAGGAGAAACAGAGACGCCTGGCCTTAAGCTATCTAAGGTGCATGGCTACTTATAGACCATCATAAGTCTAAATTACCTCGTCAGAGAAGTTGTTATTGAAGTGAAAATTTTCACTAATGTGAAACCAAACCTTACAAACAGAGGACACTTAGAGGTCCCATAACACTCCCTGTACAAGTAAAGCCTCACATTGTACACGTTCCATGCAACATATTGAACAAGATGGATGATCCATTCTGGGAGAGTTACTGTACATAAATTAACAGATGTACCAATCTGGAATATAAGCCTGCAACAATACAGCGTTACAGTGTGTTTTGTAATTAAAACTCTGCTCCATTAGATAACATATGTTCTTTTGACATGTTCTATTACTTTGAAGCTCTGTGATAGATACAATAGCTGTTTAAGGAGGGGATTTTTCAAATAATTTTTTATAGTCGTTTACTGCAGCTCTTGTATAATTGTTATAACTTTCTATAAAAGCTTTACCGTCTGTCTTACTGCACAGGCCTATTATTAAGTTGTCGTAGGGGGCTTTTTTTTTTTTTAAAGGAAATGTGTTATGTATTTCATTAATTAGTATGTTATATAGAAGCGACATAAGGTTCTATCAATGTTTTTTTCATTTTATAGCTTCTTATTTTCAATAGTTTTCCTGGTGGCTACTATTTTCATGGCTTCTATGATATCCATGCTGCTTTGTTTAAAGACGTGTGCTTTATGGCAGCTGCGGCAAATGAAAAATAAATAAGAAAGTAATGAAATACAGAAAAAAACAGTCTCAAGGAAGAAATGGAGACCACAAAGCATTGGGGTTGCTGCATTTGGTGCCTTATCTGCTTTGGCAGGCACAAACATTAGACTAATTAAAAGTATCGATAATTTCAATAACTTAAGGGGTTGTCTCACTCTAGACATGAATGGCATATCGTTAGGATGTGTTATCAGTGTCTGATAGTTGTAGATCTCACCACTGGGATCTGCACCTACTTCGAGAATGAGCCCCGAAATCCTTATGTTTTGAACGGAGAGGTGGTTGGGACTCTCTTATGGATATCATTGCGAATTCCGAGTACAGCCAAGTGGTGCCAGACTCAGAACTCCCATTGTTTTCAATGGGTGAGCCCCGAAACCTCTCCGTTTTGGCGTCACTTTGTTGTACTCTGAACTCTCGGCTGCTATAGCTGCTCTAGTAAAACCCATAAGTAGAGGTCTCCTGTGCAAAACAGTTATATGTTCCTTGTCATCTAAATGCTAATATAATGAGAGTAATAAAGAGATTCTAACATTCCCCACTGGTACATCTATCCACCGGTAGTGGTCATGAGAATCTTTAACATTAGGGTCATAGTTAGAATTTATAGGACCCCATAGTACAATGAGGTGGGCCCCTTATACCAAATCAGGAGCAAAATGATTCAGCAGCATAAGAGGCAATAATTAACCATATGAATTATAGCAGCAGACATCAGAGAACCTTCTTTGCTAGATAACAGAAAGCCACAAACTTGTCATTACTTCTAAAAAAAATATTCTTGCCATTGAATGAGCCCCATCATCCTCTGGGCCAGCCAAGAATTTAATTACAACCATGTTTAAGGGGATACTACCATCAATTTTTTTTCTTTTCACATATTAATAAGCAATTTGAAGCTATTATATGTATTTTTTTTTTATTGGATGTTTGTTTTTACATAATTTTTAAAAGTTCTCCTATATACATGGCTTCAGAGTTTATCTCTGTGGCTTCTCTGCTCTGATAGCTCAGCAGTGAGAGGACATCATGACAGTTCCAGGCAGTATAAGTGTTATCAGTTAGATGTGATAGGTGTGAAGAAACCCCCTGCTCAGTACAGATAAAAATTAACCTGTTAATCTTTCATGTATTGCTCTTTTCATTGCCCTGTTGTCACGACTCATGTAACTTCTTCTAAGGAACAACGCTCTGCAGGGGTTAATTCCTCTGACCTGTCAACACACCCTGGGAGAAGCCTTGCTAATGAGTCTAGGAGTGACAGCTCTGCTTCTACTTAGATCAGAGGGTGTGTCGCACAGGCCAATAGGAGGGCCCGGAGGCCTCACCAATCGACTACTGGGGCTGTGTCCGGGCACACCATTTAAACCTCCTCAGTACTGTTTGTCTTTGCCTGTGAAAAGTTCTCCCTGTTGGTTTTCCCTGTCTTCCTGTAGTTTGTATTCCTGATTACCTGACCTCGGCTTGTTCTTGACCTCGTTTTGTTCCCTGATTTGCTACCTCATTCTTGACCAAGTTTTGACCTTTGGCTTGTTTCTGGTGATTCTTCTGTCTTCTGATTCTTGGCCTGACGTATCTATACTATTGCTGACCCGGACCTTGCTTTCTCCTGACGGCCCTGCACTTAATAGCGTAGGGTCTGTCACCCAGTTGGGGTCTGCCATCTAGGGCAGCTCACTGAGTAGGCAGGGACAGTGGGCTGGGTGGTAGTCAGGGCCCACTTCACCTCCTCTGACGTGACATCTGTGGTCTAGTCTTGTCAATCTCTGTCAAGAGAACATCATGCAATGTAATGAGACATCATGCAAATAAGCAACAGCTGCAGTAAAGTGAGATTAGTCTGTTTAGCCATTCAGGAGTTTTATCTCTTTACTAATCATAGCTAGAAAAGGACACATTTTTATTTTTAATTGCATAGGACTTTCAAAAAAAAGAAATAAACTGCGATAAACTTGCAGGAATTTTGGTTTTTAAAAAATACTCTTTTCTGATGGAAGTTTTCCTTTAACATAATATCTTACATGTAGTATACTACGCAGCAATTTTATTTCATATGGTATGCCCGGCCTTGCTTTATCTGCATGTATAGTGCTGCTGTCTTGCCTTATCTGGGACTTCAGCAGTACAATAGAGCTGTCACTAAAGAGAACTTGTAACATAGCTTATGCTATGGGAACAGCACAAGCTAGTGACGGCCATGCTGTTTACAGCGCTGTGTCCTTTATGCTGTAATATGTTGTAGTTTCAGAGCATTTACTACTCAAATTTAGCAGATTGCAGCCAGAGATGGGTCCAGCTTATTCATGAGCAGATGTTAGCCTTACCTACACACTGTTAGGCTATGTTCACACGGTGTATTGCGGCGCATACAGTACGCGCCACAATACGACGGGTGATTTGGGAATCGCGCTGATCAGCGCGTACTACCGAAGCACAGGGGGGCTGGCAGTCCGCCGGCCCCAATTGCCATGTCACTTATCTCCCCGAGTATACAGTATGATCGTATTGTACACACGTGGGGATGAAGCGTAATCCATAGTTCTCTATGAGAGCTATGGATTACCGTAATTGGGGCGCTCAACTCGCCGAGTATTAAGTGCAAATACGCAGCGAAATGTGCGCCAAATTTACGCCGTGTGAACACACCCTTAGACCCTCTTATTTACCCCTTAGTGATAGGTTTCTACTTAATAGGTAGAAACAGCATTGGGCTAGTGGTGCTAGCACCCGATCATGAACAAACTGAACTTGTCTTTGGTAGAGTAGGCTGTGAATTGCTAGATTTGAGTAGTAAATGCTCTGAAACTAATGTATTTCACAGAATAAAGGACACTGCTGGAAACAGCTTGCCTGTCACTAGCTTATGCTGTCCTCAGCAATGGTGGCATAACCTATGTGGCAGGTTCCTTTTAATTCTTTCATTCTCTAGTGATAATGATGTGACTCTGCTCATCCTCCCCCACTCTATACGGTAAAGCTGACAAGTGAGCTCTAGAAAATGGGAAATGTCAATCTATTACGATTGCTCTGGTGGCCAATGTGAAAAGTGCAATATATCGAAAAAATAAATGTTAAATGGATTGTCAAATAAAAAAGTATACAAGAAAAATTGAAGTTAAATAATTTGTAATTTTTTATGATAATACATTCCTTTTCATGGTTGAATTAATTGGACAGACTATGCACAACCTGTTTTTTATTTGCCAGCTGAGAATAGAAAATTCTTCCATGAGCAAGAAGCTGAGAAAACTCTAGTGGAGCTGCTGGGATCGGACAATAATGTAGTTAAGGTGGCTGCTTTGCAAGCGATTTCTGTGTTGTGTGCCAATGTGGCCAGCAAAGACGTATTCACTAAGAATGGTAAGTGCTGGAGCTGGGGAGGGTTTATTGAGCCACACAGATCATCAGTGCAGTCACAACTAATCATATGGTGTTTTCCTTTAGGGATTTTTCAGATAATTCATTTATTGAACAAAGACAATGCAGAAGTCCAAGAAGCTGCCGTGTTTGCTCTGGCAAATCTTACCACTGGCTGCCCTAATAATGCTGGGTAAGTACATATCACCTTAGAGCTTCATAGTAATATGTGCTGGTGTATTCATTGCATTTGAACCCAGATCATGTGGACAAGCAATATAGAGAATTCCCCTAATGCTCTTCACTTGACGTCTGTGACATTTGCTTGACCTTTAGTCGTGTGATGTTAGGATTGGCCTTCTACATCAGGACCCGTATTGAATATTCTGTTCCTATACAACATGTCGCAGGAAAGAGCAATACGTGATACGGCTAAGAAAGCCTAAACACAAGGTCACAATGATAAAAAGAAACCTGGCAAAACGTGTGATTACATTCATACAGGCATGGGCGTAACTACAGGTAGTCCCCGGGTTACGAACGGGATAAGGACTGTTGAATTTTTATGTAAATCAGAACAGGTATATGTATTAAATGCAACCTTTTTTAGTTTTGGATAGTGCAGCGAAGGGTTTTTACATTTGTTTCGTTGTCTGTGCTTCTGTTAGGAAGATTATACCTAATTTTCACCTCATATGCTGCTGTGGCTTGCTGGAAATTGTCATTCCACAGTTTTCTATCTGCTGTGGAACATGGAACTACAAGTGCCAGCATTCACCATAAGTCTCTGTTCATACTTAGGAGAGCAATGTTAGTCGGAACGGTGTAAGTCAGGGACTGCCTGTATACCCATAGCAGCCATAGCGACTGCTATGGGGCCCAGAGGTTGAGGGGGTTGAGGTACAAGAACATTGCTACCCTTTTTGTAGACAACAAGTAGTCTGTAGGTTTCTGCTCTCCCGCATTACTATTTGGGCTCTGTGACATATGACAGTATTATTTATACCTCCAATTATCGCTACTTATGCTGCTGTTTTAGTTTATTGTCATTAGGTGGTGGAGCCCATCTCATTTTGCTATAGGGCCCTCTAAATTCTAGTTAGGCCCTTGCATGCAGAAATGGTGGTTTTCATTGGTTTTGCCAAAGGTTTATGAGCTATACAAGGTCTGAGCAGGATCTTTGTCCTTCAGATTCCAGGTGGTATAAAGATTTTACATTCATGGAATGAGAAGGTCCCAAATTGCATGAGTAAAGGAAAGGAAATTTACAGCATTAAGAATGAGAAAAAATAAACTTTATGTATAATAGATTGCATGAATGTACATGTATGTATATAGTAAATATGAAGTCTCTGACATACAAGGTGTTTGATATGCCATTAATGTCTGTGATAGCAAAACCCCTTGAAATCATAAGCCACTAGCCTGTAAATTGATAGCTATAAAACATAACTTTTATTAAACCGTTAGTAAATATAGAGACACACAACAACCATATGGCCCTAAATCTGGCCCTAGTCTAATCTTAACGGGTTGATCCTACCTAGTCAGAGTAACTGCCCCGATAAGGATGACCCCAACTTCTTCCCCTTCCGTAAAGAAACCTAAGCACCAATCAATGCACAATACTAATGTTCAAAGGTGAAAAGAGAAAACATCTTAAAAATGAATCACCCCAATAGTGAATAACCCTAAGTGACACAAGCATAGATGAAAATCACATATAGACATAATATATATGGATATAAAATTATCCAGGCAGCTATTATAAAGCTGATATTAAAATAGAACAGGCAAGAATTACAAAGTTGATACCAGAAGCAATGTATCTGCATGCTCCAACATATTTTCCCTGTTAAATGAGAGGTTTATCAGGGAGCATACACGCCACAAACAGAGCTTCCGTCCATTGAATAAAAAGTAAAACCACCTACCCCAAAAGAATGTGTCTGAAGTTTTATCAATGAATTACATAAATAACCACCACAGTGTAATATACCCAAAATGTACTATTATATAACTAACTTGCATGAGTAACATAGACCCCCCCCACAGATCCAAGATCGAACTGGCCAACCAGAGTACCAGAGGACCCTCCAGTGGACCAATGCTCAGTCACAGTAACAGTAATATATCAGTGCCCCAAAAATCTAACAGAAGACAACCTCATTTGAAGCTGACTCTAGAACCAGTCACCAAATATTCTATTAAATCCTGTGGGCAGCATGTATGAAATGTGGCGTTTAAACGCCAAATTTTGTGCGCATAATATTAGTATGAAATTCACCTGATTTATGAACCTGCTCTACAGCGGGCCATAAATCAGGCACATTCTAGCGCTAGTACGACATTTCTGGCTCAGGTAAACCACCTTTAAAGTGTTCTACCTGATCCAGCAGTAATGTGCCTAGAAATGCCGTAATAAAGCTATAAATCTATATCTTCCTATGGTTCTAGTGCGCCCCGCCTTACGAACCCCCCCTTCCTCCCCCCCCCCTCCGAGATCAGGCCCAATACAAGGTGCCGCCTGCGCTATGTAATGCGCTTGATAATGGCAAGCGGGACTTTGAAACGTGTAGCGAACGGGGCTGCGTCTGATATCGGGGTGAAAAGACGGCAGCCCCGTTCATACATGTCGCCCTCTATGTGTAAAGGTACTTGAAGGTGGAGGAGCCCTTAGAATTATTTCCTTTGCTGCGCGTAAGTAACTTTAGTCTGAGGCTTTACAGATCCAAAGGTAAATTTATGTCCCTTGATTGAAGCAAACACAAATGAAGGATTATTATTGTTGTTATAACAAATTTTTCCATTAAATTAAACCAATTTATCAGAAGAAATGGAAACATTTAGTTATACTTGCTTATTAGGTACCTTAAAGGGGTTGTCTCATTACATTGATTCTTCTTACCTCCTTCCTGTTTTATTGGTTTCATTTTCAATTCAGAGGCATGTTTATTAGCGTCCACTAGGCTGCAGTAGAAGCCTGGTCTGTAGCTATAGCAACCAGTGCTGGCAGCCTATCAGGAGAGATTGAACAGGTCTGTAGCTATAGCGACCTGAGGAGCTGATGCAGCCCATACAAGAGGGGGATATCTAGGAATAGGTAGGACACTGATAATGGACATATATTGCAAAGTGACTTGTTTTTGCAAGATCTTTAACATAAAAAGCAATCCTTGTAGTGAGACAACCCCTTTAAGGAAAACAATAGGCTTTCAAGTATGCATTGCAGATTTTACATTGCCAACTATATGAAAAAAGCATGGTGGACCTGGCTGGTGAAGGTTAAAGTCTTTTCAGAGAAAATCCACTGTACGTTGCTGTCCATCGTTGGTCTGGTTTTAGGTTAAAAAGACATATACAAAATACTGTCCATATCTTCATTTTCTTACAGAGCCTGCACAATGGAGACTTGGTCACAATCAGCATTTGCACCATTTTACTAACTAAACATGAGTCTTACATTCTTGTGCATTTAGAGGTATTATAAATACATTAGTGATACAGTGAAATTTGGGTTTGTAACACAAGGGTTAATAGAAAGGGACTGTGACTTGAGAATTTCACTTCTTTTGCAAGTGAATCTCTTAATGTGATTCTTTAAATTAAAGAACTTTACTGCCATCTATTGGTGGATGTTTCTTTCACCACGCAGTATGGTGTAGGCTTCTCAAATTTTACTAGCAATTTGACACTTTATCACATGCAAGTTCTTGTTATCTATTTTTTAGTTAGATCTACTTAAGGAGAAGCTGAGTGACTATCAGTGTGGCCGCCATATTTGGTGGCCACACTGATGTATGAGGTTGTCAGCGCAGAGGTCACTTCAGGCTCTGGAGCCCCCAGCTATCATGGATCATTTATGATAGTAGTCTTTTCATATGATGCCGAGGGCTCCCTTGGGCCTCTTTAAGCTTTAATGCCTGGGTGTAAACGCAACCTCTGCGCCCCCTATAGGTAAGTCAGGCTTTTACGGAGAGAAAACAGACTGCTAGCCTAGAATAACGATTATGCAGATTTACCATTTAGTGCCCAGCTTTCCTATAGAAGTGTAATTGACAAGTAGAGCATGTATCCCCTCTCGTGACATAGCTGTTTTAGTAAATATTTGTATTCTCCATGAAATAATCCAGGAGCAATAAGCAGGGCCGTCTTAACAGCACTATGGGCCCCTGGGCAGAGAGGTTTACTGGGGCTCCCCTTCCACCCCTTCCCCCCTCAAAAAAAAACCTACTCTTAGGCCATGTTCACACGGCTTAAAATGGGTCGTATTTCGGTCCATAATTACGCGCCGAAGTGCGCCAATTACGGGCCGAAAACGGCCCATTCATTACGGTAATTCACAGCTCTCATAGAGAACTATGGATTACGTCTCCTCTCCCCGCTCGGCGAATCCGCCGGGTGGGGAGATAATTGCCATGTGAATTACTAGCGGCGTATACGCGCCGCTGGCAATTCAAGTCAATGGGCCGGCGAAGTGCGGGCCCCCCACTCACTCCCTCGCTCCCGCCCCGCCCCCGTCCACACGGCGTAATTGCGGGGCGTAATTACATAAGCCGTGTGAACATAGCCAAAGAAACAAATATAAACATTACCAGCTCAGGTCATCGAATATAGAAGCAAAATAACCCCTGACACCAGGGACTCACAGGAGACATAATCTCTGATCAGTCGTTCTCTGAATCGTTCTTTTTCCCTTTTCCTCTCCTTCCGTCCAGACCGACATGACGACTTGTCCCGCCGCAACTCGTCCCTGCAGAATGTAACACACAAACTTCTTAGAATCCTCACTTTATCAGCACTTCGCTACCAATTCCCACCTCTGTCATGGGCGCCCCACATTTAGTAAGTAGGTAGTAATGCTGCCCACCATTAAGTAGGTAGGTTTACAGGCTCACTGTAGGTAGATATGCTGTAACCTGTAGGTAGGTTTATAGCCCCCCTGTAGATTGTAGGCCCCCTGTAACACATACAGGCCAACTCTCCCGCTTTTGGGGGAGGGGTCCCGCTAATTGGGTCCCCCCCCCCCCCCCCCTGCCCTCCCGGCAGAGTTGGCATTTCTCCTGCCGCCAGCAGGCGGCGGGGGCTCTTTAACTGACCGCGGCGACAGAGTAGCGCTGCGGCCGCTTCACCCGCCCGGAGTCTCGCTGTGCAGGGAGGAGGCAGGAGGGATCGCTCCCTCCTCTCTCCTCCCCCTGTATGTACAGCGCCGGTGTGCGCTGTACATACAGTTCAGCGGTGCAGGGGGAAGTGACGCGCGGCTGCACTCACTTCCCCTGCGACGCTGAGGAGATCGTCCGGAGCGGCCGCGCTGCAGGAGCCTGGTCAGGTGAGTGGCTTTTATTATTTTATTTTTAGGGGGGCATCTACCTGGCAACAGAGGGGGCATCTACCTGGCAAACAATGGGGGCACTACCTGGCAACAGAGGGGGCACTACCTGGCAAACAAAGGGGGCACTACCGGGCGAACAATGGGGGCATCTACCTGGCAAACAATGGAGGCATCACCTGGCAACAGAGGGGGCACTACCTGGCAAACAATGGAGGCACTATCTGGCAAACAATGGGGGCATCACCTGGCAATAGAGGGGGCATCACCTGGCAAACAATGGTGGCACCTACCTGGCAAACAATGGGGGCACCTACCTGTCAACAGAGGGGGCACTACCTGGCAAACAATGGGGGCATCTACCTGGCTCACAATGGGGGCACTACCTGGCTAACAATGGGGGCACTACCTGGCAACAGGGGGCACTACCTGGCAAACAATGGGGGCATCTACCTGGCACCAGAGGGGGCACTACCTGGCTAACAAAGGGGGCAATACCTGGCTAACAATGGGGGCATCTACCTGGCAACAGAGGGGGCACTACCTGGCTAACAAAGGGGGCACTACCTGGCTAACAATGGGGGCATCTACCTGGCTAACAATGGGGGCATCTACCTGGCAAACAAAGGGGGCACTACCTGGCTAACAATGGGGGCATCTACCTGGCAACAGAGGGGGCAACTACCTGGCAACAGAGGGGGCAGAACCTGGCTAACAAAGGGGGCACTACCTGGCTAACAAAGGGGGGCATCTACCTGGCTAACAAAGGGGGGCATCTACCTGGCTAACAAAGGGGGGCATCTACCTGGCTAACAAAGGGGGGCATCTACCTGGCTCACAGAGGGGGCATCTACTTGGCTACAAGGGGGTATCTACTTGGCTACAAGGGGGGATCTACCTGCCTGTAAGGGGCACTACCTGGGTATGGGGGGCTACTACCTGGCTATAAGGGCATCTACCTGGCTTTCTTCCAAAGCCGTTATGCAGTTAGGTGGAGTGGGTGTGGCTTTTTGAAGGGGCGTGGCACACCGACAAGATGGGCGTGTCCATGCAAATCTCCCACTGCCCACTGCAATCTCCTGCTTTTTCAATTTCAAAAGTTGGCAACTATGCTGTAATATCTCCGCCATAGATTGTAGGGCCCTCCTGTATTATCCCCTCATAGATAGGGCCAGTAATTAGCCAGGCATGGTCAGTAATTAGCCAGGCAGGGCCAGTAATTAGGGCAGGCAGGGCCAGTATATAGCTAGGCAGGGCAGTATATTGGTAGGCACGGCATTATATTGCTAGGCAGGGCAGTATATTGGTAGGCAAGGCAGTATATAGCCAGGCAGGGCAGTATATAGCCAGTATATAGCCAGGCAGGGCAGTATATGGGTAGGCAGGGCAGTATATAGCCAGGCAGGGGCAGTATATAGCCAGGCAGGGGCAGTATATAGCCAGGCAGGGCAGTATATAGCCAGGCAGGGCAGTATATAGGCAGGCAGGGCAGTATATGGGTAGGCAGGGGCAGTATATGGGTAGGCAGGGGCAGTATATGGGTAGGCAGGGCAGTATATGGGTAGGCAGGGGCAGTAGAATAAAAAATAAAAATGTTACTCACCTGATTTCCCTCCGCTTCTCCACGTCCGTCCGGAGCCGGTGGCCGCTCACAGCAAAGTGCGGGGCCGCGGAGCAGGCGCGCGATGACGTCATCACATCGCGCACCTGCCCTGCGGCCTCCTGGGAGCTGAACAGACGGGATCAGAAGATCCCGGCTGTTCAGCCTCGGCCACTGCCTGCACCGCGCGGTGCAGGCGGCGCCCGTGATGGCTGCATGGCTGGGTCTGTGACCCGGCCATGCAGCCGTGTGGTGAGAGGGAACCTGCGCCACAGACCGGCGCCGGTACTCGGGGCCCGCCAGGGGGAAACCCCAGTCTCCTCCGGCAACGCTCCGAGCCAGCGCTGCGGGCCAAATCCCGGCTGCCACCGGGCAGAGCCTGGCTGTCGCTCCACTGGGCAGTGTAGGCGGCTGCCTGGGAGGGCCCCCTGAGATCGTGGGTCCCCCGGGCAATGGCCTACCTGGCCCAATGGAAGAGACGGCCCTGGCAATAAGTCTCTTTTTAGAATTGTAGGTTGTGCCATTACTAAAACTGTATGAATAAATTGACAAATAGGTGTCACCAGTTGATGTGTTTTTCTGCAGTCTGTCATTGTCCAATCAGTTCTCTCAGGGACACACCCCTTTGACAAACACATAGGGCGACATTTCCAAAAATTGGCATCGCCGTGTCAGTTTTTAGGCGCCTTTAATCAGTGTAAAGTCCGCCTGAAAGTACGATCCTCTCAAAAATCTGGCGTCTGGTATACCGTGCATAGTAAACTTAATGCGCCTAAAAATTTGCATTGCACAGTTGCGATGCATAGCATATCATTGCTAGTGTATGTAATGCACCTATCGAGGCACATTGTGTAACGGAGGCGCACAGCATATCATCGCTACTATATTTAATGCGCCTATCGAGGCACATTACAGTGTGTCGTGCTGGCCGTAGAATGGGCCTGATTTTGTTATATTACAGTTCATTTATATCGAGAATATGGCATCAAGAGTATTTTCGCCATAAAATAGACCAAAAAATGGCGCTTGCGTATTGGGACATGTTGCCTATAGTTGCCAATTTATTCATGCATTTCCAGTAGGTGCAACAGAGGAACAGCACAATGGAAAGAAGCTCCAAATTTTTTTATTTTTTTTTATGGGGAATACAAGTATTTACTAAAACAGACATATTGTGAAAGCCATAAGCTATTGGTTATGTATTATGCTACAGCAGTAGACACCACTCAGTAGTCCCAGCTGTTGCAGACCTACAACCACCATCATGTTGGATGTAGTTTTCACTGTACCTAAAATGCTGCAATTCAGAAACCGCTGCCCTATATGAACTCTTTTTTTTTTTAATGGGTAATGGGGGATCCTACACTGGGAATTGTAGTTTTTGCATTTGTGGAGTGCTACGGGTTGGAATTGTGAGATCCTGCTGGCTGTCAGAATACACTAGGGGTTGCAGTTTTTTGCACCAAATGGCGAAGCTACAAGATGCAAGCCACTGCCCTATATGAACTTCTTTTTCAGTTGCAGATCCCCCAGGCCATCAGAGTATGCTGGTGGTTGGAGTTTTAACAACAGACACAGTTCATTGAGAATAACTAGTTCCAAATAGATATAGTCTGCATGTAACCCATTTGGAGAATATTTAGGAAGTTGCAGTGGGTATCTCCATTGACTGGTATCTATTCATCTACTTACATTCTTTATTGTGCAGCAGTTCATTGTGTGAATTCTTATTTATCTTATAAATATATATATATATATATATATATAATATATATATATATATATATATATATATATAAATATATATTATGTATATAGTTTATATATATATATATATATATGTGTGTATATATATATATATATATATATATAATAAATAAATAGAGAAATTCACTTGCACACACAAAAGGTACAAGTGAAAATTTTTTATATATATACTGTATATTTGCACATAAACATACTACATACTATAGCAGATTTGATGATATACATGTGTGTTTACATATCTGGTTCCCTGACAAACCCATTCTTATCATCTGGGGGAAACGCGTTGGCAGGAAGAGTGGTAGTTATGTTTCCATCATGCTACATGTTTTATACATTTTTCACTGCTATTTATACCAGCTGTAATTTATAATATCAATGTACGCTTTATAATAATAAGGGAAGTACTATCTTAACTGTGTTACATAGTTAATACATTTTTTCTATGTGAGATGTAGTACAAAGTATGTGTGTGCATATGTTATCCATACATATCTTTTGAAAGATTGGGGTTATTATTAATTTACACCTAATATCAATTTATTGTGTACATAATTAAGGACATATTTTTTCCCTAAATTATAGATTATACTATCGGAATATTACCCTCTATATTTTCCCAACACAGTGATTAGGAATTTTGTAGGTTTACGATAAGTGGAAGGTTCCTGGTGGGGTCGCTCTTATCAAGGCAGTTACCCTGTTATTTGCTAAGAAAGGGATTTATCTGTGCCGTTTTCCATGTCCTAATTAGGGTAAATATAGGGTTCAATAGATGATGTATTTTTAAATTGTTATTAAAATTTTGTTTTACCAGGTCTGTTCACACGGCTTATTTTGCCGTGTATTTGTGCGCGCATTTCGCGGCGTATAGCGCTTTATACGTGATGAAATGCGCAGCGCAATTATGGTGATTCATAGCTCTCATCGACAACTAGGAATTACGTGTCGTCTCCCCGGGCATACCATACGATCATATTGTACGCCCAGGGAGAGAATTGTCACGTTATTTGTTCACAGCACTTATGCGCCGCTGACAATACAAGTCAATGGGGCCGGCCAGGGGCCGCCCTCCCCCCGTGCTTTGGAATTATGCGTGCTTCCCCCCGTGCTTTGGAATTACGATGCTTCCAAAACACCAGGCGTGTGAACATGCCCTTACAGTGCTCCTGTGTTTAATAAATTTCAGTACTGTGGAAGAGCTTTATCATTTAGGAATTTTTTCTGATTGGACGCTTGTTGGGTTTACTGATATGCGTGATCCTCTGTATTGTCAGAGTACGATGAGAGTCGTAGTTTCACAATAGCTAGAGAGTAACATTTCAGTAACCACTGCGTTACATATACTTAGTTTTTATACACTTCCCACTTGTGATTATGAATGATATTTTTTCTCTGGCAGCCTCTCACTGACATTGCTTCCCATATCACACATTACCTGGTGATTTAATTAATAGCACTCCATCTTCTGCGGGAGATTATTAGAGGACTGTGATTCATTTGAATTCTTGGAAAGTATTAGCTGGAACTCATTTTGCGGATAGCATTCTGTACTGTAACGGCCGTTAGTGATTAATCACCATATTACAGGGCAGCACATTAATTAACATTGATAATTTGTCATGTTCCAAATTTAGCTTGGTGATTAAATGGCTCATTTTAATATCTGTGTGCCAAATTTAGTCAATATAGTGTATGATCTGATAGGGAAAAAAAATACTTTGAGCTATATTTTGAATAGGTATTCCATTGGGCAGGTAAGGTCTGATTATAGCGTGAATTTGGGTGAGTTTGGAGTCATATATGAAACATACTGTGAGGAATAATAAGGAATTTTAAGTGGATTCACTGTTTAGAATCCATAAAATTCAACTGTAAACCAGTGCCCATAGACTGCAATAGAAAATCCGTGCTGTAGTCTACACAGATCGGATTTTCTATTATCGTATTTCAAAATCACCGGCCTCAAAAAAACAAACATCTTAAAACATGTTCTATAATCCGACCGTATTGCAATGGATTCTAGTACACGTCAATGTACTAGGGCTGGCCGAAATCCGAAAAATGATTGCAAAATCCGGACACATTGGTAAAATACGATTACAGAATCTGATGGCAGTTTACTGTTGCCATGTAGACATAGCCTTAGGTATGCCCTTGCAACTCTTTATGTATATAGCCAAATACAATGTAATAGACTAGAGTATGTAGATGTAGCCAAGGTAAACTTGACAGATAATACACCATGATATTTTGGCACAGAAAGGTATCTCAACCTTTTAATCCCTTTTGTTGTAATCTGAGATCAGATAACATGGTGCAGTAAAGTATCACTATTAAATGAAACTAAGTTACATCAATATTTATATTGTAATATGTAAAAAAATGGCTGTTTGGTTTGACACCATTGTGACCATGCTTGCAAAAAAAATTCAGGTCTTGAGCCCAAATTTTTTAATTTTGGGCTTGAAGCGGTTAGCCTACTTGTTCCCTGGGGCTTCTGGTCCCGCTTTGCTGTTGCTTCAATATCCCTTTAGGTCCAACAACATATAAATAACCCTAATCTAAGTAACGTCAGACTTTAGTGATGTTGGGGCGACAGTGCCCCGTGGGAACAGATGAGTTAACCTATTGAAACCCAGTAAAAAAATTAGGGTTAGGGCTATGTTTTTTTGGGCAAACGTATTTAGGACAACCCAAATCAAAGGACTTAGATTTCAGTTAACTTTAATTTAACTTTAATGTTGACCCAGATCAAAAGCACCACACTAATAAAGATCAATTGATTATGGCTGATGCAAAAGAAAAATAGAATAGTAAAATTATAATATTATTCAACTGTACTACAGATTAATAGAAATTAAACTATAATGAAATTGTACTTGTACAGCTAAAAATTAAAAAAAAGGTTTAAAAACAATTTTTGGGTCCAGGAAGCTTTGTGAGAGGTACTGGTTCTACAGAAATCCACTGGGTGTAGTGAGTCTTACTACTGGGAAAAGTTATGCAAATTAGCTCTCCCCCAGTAAGCAGGAAATTGTCTCGCTAGTGCCACCTGTAGGTAGCTACTCTATTAGGCAATGTCCAACTTATTAAAGATATCAGATAGGGAGAAAAAACTAAAAAAAATAACTTTTATTAAATATATGATTAAAATGTAAATCATATATTTAATATATGTAATCATATATTTAATGAAAGTTATTTTTTAGTTTTTTCTCCCTATCTGATATAGTTATCGTGTTATTGGGGAACGGTACTTATCCCTGCATTGTGGGATTGTTTCTCTGTTTTTGCCAACTTATTAAAGAGCCTGTAATTACGACTAGAAATATTAACCATATTGCAGACACCTAACTGTAGACACCTAACTGTAGACAGCTGTTTTGGTATTCTCAGCCCTTATAAGAACAAAGCAGTGTATTGGCTAAGGGGGAAGAGCATTGTTTCTCCACACAGAAAGCTAACTCTTGTAGAGAATCTGACAGGTAAAGCTTCCCAGCACAAAGTATCTAGTCCAGAAACCAAAAAATGGTTAGGCCTTTAGAAGCTTAAGGCCATGTTCACACGGCGGTCTCTTCCAATCGGAAAAATCCAACATGTAATCCTTGGAAGAAATCCGAGGAGGTGACTCAGTATTGACCTCTCATTTGGACGTGGATTAGCCTAATTTCAATGGGCCTAACCCACGTCACTCCTACTGGAGCAGAATCCAACAAGGATCCACTCAAAAGACTGGACAAGTCCATTCTTTTTTTCCCCACATCACGGATTTGAAATCCGCGCTAACAGGGAACAACAAATATGAAGATAAGACGGACTTTGGGTTAGATGTCCCTTTCTGACAATGAAGATGATTAACTTAACCTAAAATCAGAAAAATTAAAATGAAATATAAAGTTTAGCTATTTGGGATGAGATGTTTGCTGCTATTATTATTAGTACCATTCCCAAAGTGAGCTCCAAAGATGTGGGAGGCAACTCGACTCTTTATGTAATGAAACATTTATAGACCGAGCTGTTGCTACTACCTACGATCTAAGATTAATATACAAGCTCTTGTTTACTTTGATAAATCACTGTAAGAAGTGTGAGGTCAGACATTTAGTGCAGGGTAATAGCTGGAGTGCTTCTTTCCACAGTCATCGTTCATCATTTTTACATCTCTATTGGTTATTTGCATTAATAAGTACTTTAAACATCATTAACATTTTTTCCAAAAATATACAAATATACGACTTTACATGTCTGTTCAATTAAAGAGTAAATTAGAAAATAATACTGTGGCTGAAAATAACCTTTTGTGTACGGTGTAGATGGTTTGTGCTTGATTATATACGGTTGAAACAAAAGATGTGCATGTTTTTCTCACTATCTGACATGAAATCAGAATAAACCTTAAGGCCATGTTCACACAGCTTAATTGCGGGACGTATTTAGCCCCGCAATTACGCCGTGTGTACGGGGGCGGGGCTGGAGGGACGGCAGCTCGCCGGCCCCACAGACATGCATTATCCACGGCGTGAATACGCCGTGAATAAGTAGCATGTCACTTCTCTCCCCGCTCGCCGTATTGTGCGAGCAGGGAGAGGAGGCGTAATCCATAGTTCTCTATGAGAACTGTGGATTACCGTAATGACCGGGACGTATTTCAGCCCGTAATTCGCGCAGTACGGCGCGAATTACAGACTGAAATACGTACCAAAATAAAACATGGCCTAACTGTTTTAGGTCAATTAGGAACCAATTAGGAACCAAAATTATTTATATTTGCCAAATGCCAGAATAATGAGATAGGGAGAATTTTTAAGGCATTTTTATTAATGTAACGGGTGGCGCCGCGTCCCGCCCTGCGGGTCCTGGCGCACCCGTGTCCCCATCCCCGGGCGCCCGGCAGGGACGGGTGGCGCCGCTGACCATGCTTCGGGTTGCGGGCGCACCGGTCCCATCCACTTACCTGACCATGCTCCAGTCCTGCGCTCTCCCCCTGCCGGCCGGAATGCGCACACGTGCCCGTTCATGTGGATTTAAAGGGACAGCGCGCCGGTGATTGGATAATTGCCGGGCGCTGACCCTATATAATGTATGGGTCCACGTCACTTCCCTGCTGGATCTTTGTTGCCTCCGTGCCCTAGAGAAAGCGTTATCTGTGTACTAGTCTCTGCCGTGTTCCTGACCCTTGCCTACGTTTCTCGACTCTGAACCTTGCCGCCTGCCCTGACCTTCTTGCTACGTCTATTGACCACGAACCGTTGCCGCCTGCCCTGACCTTGCCGCCTGTCCCCGACTACGTCTACGCCTCACGATTCTGTACCACGCTACACCTCGGCTGCCACCGCAAGCAAGTCACGTCAGGGGTAGCGACCTGGTAGACTCCCGCCGCAGCAAGTCCATCCCACTTTGCGGCGGGCTCTGGTGAAAACCGGGACCTACTTAGATTCCGCTCCCTGGCGTGGCTTACACCATCGCTTGCGGCGGTCTAGAGGATCCACTATCCCGGCCGTTACAATTAATTTCTGCAAAGTCAAAAGTTTACATACATTTCATTAGTATTTTGTAGCATTGCCCTTAAACTGTATGACTTGGGTCAAACGTTTGGATATCCTTCCGCAAGCTTCTCACAACAGTTGGTAGGAAGTTTGACCCATTCCTCCTGACAGAACTGGTGTAACAGAGTTATGTTTGTAGGTCGCCTTGCTCGCACCTGTCTTTCCAGCTTTGCCCATAAATTTTCGATAGGACTGAGATCAGAGCTTTGTGACGGCCACTCCAAAACATTGACTTTTTTATCCTTAAGTCACTTTGTAACCAGTTTGGCAGTAAGCTTCGTGTCATTGTCCATTTGGGAGACCCATTTCTACCCAAGCTTTAACTTCCTGGCTGATGTCTTGAGATGTTGCTTCAGTATTGCCACATAAGCCTTTTTCCTCATGATGCCATCTATTTTGTGATTGCACCAGTCCCTCCTGCAGCAAAATAACTCCACAACATGATGCTGCCACCCCTGTGTTTCACAGTTGGGATGGTGTTCTTAGGCTTCCAAGCTTGTCCCTTTTTCCTCCAAAAGTAACGATGGTGATTATGACCAGACAGTTCAATTTTAGTTTTGTCAGACCACAGGACATCTCTCTAAAAAAAGTAATGGCTTCTTCCTGGTAGAGTGGCTTTTCAGCCCATATTGATACAGTACTCGTTTCACTTTCAGTAATGACACAGTCTTACAAGCTTCCACCAGCATCTTCACAAGGTCTTTTGCTTTTGTTCTTGGGTTGATATGCACATGTTGGACCAAAGCATGTTTATCTCTGAGACACAGAACCTGTCTCCTTTCAGAGCAGTATGATGGCTGGACATTCCCATCTTGTTTGTTCTTGCGTATAATTGTTTGTACAGATGAACGAGGCACCTTCAGGTATCTGAAAATTACACCAAAGGATGATCCAGACTTGTGTAAGTCCACAATTCTCTTCCTGATATCATGGCTGATTTCTTTAGACTTTCCCATGATGTTACTCACATAAGCAGTGTCTTTCTGGTGTGCTTTAAAATATATCCATGGGTGTGTCTCTAACTCAGATTTTGCCAATAAACCAGAAGTTCCCAAAGACATGACATCATCATATGGGCTGTACCAAATTGTTTAAAGGCAGAGTAATCCTAGTGTATGTAAACTTTTGACTTTGCAGAAAGTAATAAAAATGCCTTTAAAAAATTCTCATTATCCTGACATTTGGCAAATATAAATAATTTTGGTTCCTAATTGACCTAAAACAGGTTAGGTTTATGCTTGATTATATTTCATGTCAAATAGTGAGAAAAACATGCAGAGATGTGTCTCTTTATATAATGTATGGAAACTTCTGGTTTCAACTGTAGTATTCCTAGGAATGCATAGGTATTTTTTCTAAAGCAGCATGGTTGCTTTCTAAGGATCCATCAACAGGATAAAACAAAACAATCCATCAAATCCATCCTAATCTTGTGTGATGTTGATCCTAAAGAAGACAAAGACTCTCATGAAGCAGAGCCATGTCTGTATTTTAGAGCTGCCTCTGAGTTCCCTAAAGTCCACAAGGTAATGGGGAATTAAAAGTTGATGTTCCTCCTCCAGAAACTCTCTTTAATTAATTTAGTGTTGATAATAGTGAAAAGCATTTAAAAAGTTATTTTACTGGAGAGCTAATAAATGGCAACTTATTGCGGCTTCTACTTTTGAGATCTCCATAATTACTGTTACAGTCCTCCAAAAATGTTATGTGCTGGAATATCCCTTTAAAGAGCACATGATGTGCTGGCAGCATCCACTTCAAGCAGGTTGTGTCTATACCCAGTATGCTAAGGCCATGTTCACGCGGCTTATTTTGATGTGGTTAAAGACGAGGTTTTCGGAGTGATTCCTCGCCCAAAACCTCGTCCAAAACGCTTCCAATACGACCCAAGTTCATTTAATTGATTCCTATGTAAAACCTCGTTGTAGTTCACACGCAACAAGGTTTTTACACGCTTCTTTGGAAGCGCTGAAAAAGAAGAAGTGTTATGTCAATTCTTGAAGCGTGTTTTCGACGCGTTATGGGCGCGGTTTTTGTCCTGGCTATTAATTTGTATGGGTGAAAACCTCGTTGAAAACCTCATCCAAAACGCACCTGAAACCTCTTCTGAAGAAGCGTGTTTCAGGCGAGATTTTTGGAGCAGAAACGCTCCGAAGACCTCGTCCAAAACCACGTCAAATAAGCCGTGTGAACATACCCTAACATACTCTCCTTCACAATTCATATACTGCAGCAATGCCCATAGACTGTCAAGGGGGTGGTCACCACTGCTAAGAACTAAATTAGGCATGAACTTGAGCGCTGTGATAGGTGGTGACCGCCTCCTTTACAACAATGTCCATACTGCATACATCTACTATTCTTTATCTTTCACCAAGATAATGGTATGCAATAGATGATAGATTATAGATGATAGATTAGTGGGTTAGGTTGCCATATAAGTCTTTTGTCAGAATACCACTTTTACATGGGTTGTCCAAGATTAGAAAAAAAAATTGTCACATTGAGTCATGCTTCTGATCTACTATATGGTATTTGGAACATACCGTCAGTAGTAACCCACCACTTCTTTAGCGTTTCTGAAATATCACAGATGGAGAGTTCATGGGTCTGCCCCCCCCCCCACCTCCCCACACACACACACTTCTTCCTCATGCAGCTATAACTCTTATTCTGGCTTTCCCACCGATAACTCTCAGACAAGGGATCTCCCCCCCCTTTCTTCTTTTTCAAAACAGCCTTATTAAAGTAGTGCAAGCAAGGACCAACAGTAGTAGAGCAATTGAGATACTGGTGGTCTACAAAAGGTAATAATTGAACAGAAGCAGAGTACATAATATAGGTAATAAAAAAAGGCAAGAGAAGACAAAAAAGACAGTTCTCACAGAAACCATGGTATCATTAAATCCATTTGAGGCTATCTACCGTTAGTTGAGATATATATAAAAACAACAACAACAAAAACAAAAGAAAAAATATTAGACCAAGTCAACATAACTACCGGATGAGATGACCGAGCGTGCCAATCCTCCGCATTATGAAGTAATAAAACCAATCCCAGTGAGAACAGTCCCTAACTTAAGGGAAAAAAATTACGCCGAGACAAGGGCAGGATCTCGTAAGTAGTGTTGAGCGATTATTATCGACAAAGTTGAAATCGGCACGGTATTTACGTTGATCGGATTTTTTAGATCACGCGATAATTTAGGTTAAAATCGGTGCATAATCTATTAATATCGCGCCATTTTCGGCGCTTCCGTATACATTTCAGATACGTGTTTTTTTCACTTTTGCCCAGTCCAGCTTTGTTGATAGCGCCACCTTGCAGTTAAATTGAATCACTATTTGTAGTCACCACAGGTGAATGCGATAGGTGCCAAAAATACCTTTTATTACCCGTATACATTTCAGATATGTTTTTTTCATTTTTGACCAGTCCACTTTGTTGATAGAGGTACCTTGCATTTAAATTTGAATCCACAATTTTGTAGTCACCCAGGTATTTGATAGGTGCCAAAAATACCTTTTATTATCCGTATACATTTCAATACGTGTTTTTTTCACTTTGCGCGGCCAGCTTTTTGAAGAGCACTTGCATTTTAATTTAAAAACAGAAATTTTGTATCCCACGGGTTTTTTGATAGGTCCAAAAATCCCTTTTATTATCCGTAACATTTCGATACGTTTTTTTTTCACTTTTCCCCACCACTTTGTTGATGAGGTATTTTTCAGTTAAAATTTTGAATCCAGAAATTTTTGTAGTCCCCACGGGTGTATGATAGGTGCCAAAAATCCCATTATATCCTATACATTTAGATAGGTTTTTTTTTCATTTTTGCCCAGTCCAGTTTGTTGATAGAGGCACCTTGAATTTAAATTTCAATACAGCAATTTTTTTTTGATTTGGGGGGATTTGAGAAACGTGATTTGCCGTCAAAAAAGACGTTCCAATACCTTCCAACCCCAAATTTTCTTTCTAACTTAGCAAATTGCGGGGGAAAGCGAGAAAAAGAGGGGGGTAGGACATGGAGGGGGGGGAAACGAGCGAAGGTGCCCTTCCTTGCGGGGCGCAACACCAAGACAGCATTTTCGGTTTGCAGAACCTCGGGCTTCATCCTGGGTCGGGCGCTGTGAATCTCAGTAACGAACACGTCCCCATCTGTTTTTCCCTTTTTAAATGCAACCCTGCACCCAGTAGTCTTACCTCCGCCCCCCCAGTCAGGGCCCCAACAAATGCGTCATAAACATCACAGCATCCGCAACATGAAGCAAGGCGCCCAAAGTCAATTCGTGTACCCACCATGGGAAATCCATTTTCAAAGACCTTTTTGATGCAAAATGCGGTTGGGGTCAAAAGGCATGTTAAAAGATCAAGAGTCCAAAGGATGTTTTTTCTCTGCTTGACGCCCTTTTACTGATGCCATCAAGGAGGAAAAGGGAAGCCGGTAAATGGGGCAAAAATCCCGGGGGCGCTCGGCATCCCTTTGCAGTCCTCTTGCGTAGCCCGCAGCTCCTGGGCAGAATGTCGGACGACGAAGTCACCGTGTTGATGATAATGATGACGACTTTGCGGACCCAAACGTGTCTTTTCAGCAGAATTTGCTTGCGAGCTTCATCCTGGACGAGGAGGAAGCGGGGGGGTAGTGTATTCCCGGGTCCCGCCTCAAAAGGAGGGGGGCGGCGCAAAAATCAAATGATATATTCCCCACCCGGTCAGGGGAAACCCCGCTCCTCGTTTACCCGTAAAAAAAGGTCCAGGACCTTTAAAACCCTGGGTTTCTTTGAGCAAGCCTCTGATTCACCCAGGGGTGTCATATGCCCCCTTTGCCATAAACCTAAGTAGAGCAAAAATTTTTTTAGGTGAAAAAAACCCACCCCCCAAAACATGCTGTCCATGCAGCGAAGCTATTTAAAATGGAGGCAACACTTGGCCCAAAAAAGGCCAGACTGAGCGGGGCCTCCAACCATGTCACCCCCTCTGTCTCCGCCTCCCCTCCTCCGCCACCCCCAAATTTCCTCAGCTGCCTAT